>SJYX01016359.1:4770-15487 GCA_006410675.1 Oreotragus oreotragus | reverse complement strand
TTATTAATTTCCAGCAGCTTGCCCCAAGGTTCTGACATTAAACTTACTTTAAAACATCCGGACATCTGTTATGTGTAGATTATGGCAATACATGCAAAGAAAGTGACACTTCCTGGGTGTGGTTACAATCTATTTTACTAGCTAGGATATAAATCTATACTTACAATGCAAGGCATCATAATCTAACTGTCAATGAAGGGTAAAGACAACAGGTAGGACCAGAGTCCAGAGGAGGAAATCGTTTTGAAAGCAGTAGCCTTTCATTTTGGGGAGCAGGTTTGTTATTTATGGCCAAAAGAAGAAAAAGAAGGGAGATCTGGGTCCAAGACTGAAATTTCATGGTCCTATAATATTAGTTTAAAAATCAAGGGAAATCGAACTCTTTAATCCATTTTTATTTTATCTTGAAAGTTGAAGCATTAATGAAGTCATCTACCCCCTATTCATATCCTAGGTTCTCAAGAGAAAGGACATTTAATTCCAGAAATCAGTAGAAAGAAATAACCTCAGCATGAAAAACAATCATTACCGAAAAAGGAAACAGTGATTGAATGTACGTATGTGTGTTGTGCACGTGTACATATATATTCAGAGGCACATACAATGGCATCTCCTCAGGCTGATATAAACCTCATCACAACCTTAAGCAGGTGAAATTCACAAACCAGCTTTTGGCAATCACTGGGGTAAAGTGAACTTCAGAATATAACAGGTGTGGACCAGATCTATACTGGCAGAGCAAAGCAAAGAATTGGAATTAGATCATTTTAATCATAATGTTTGTTTGGCTTCAGTTACTGAAATAACTTCTTTCCTAAAATCTGCTTCCGCTTCCTGATTCTGTTTGCTGAGAATAACAACTTTTTCAGACTGATCATGCCAACAATCCCAGCCCAGGGAACAGGAGCCACAATGGGTTAAACTGAAAATCATAAGCCAGGCCAGTAAATGGAGATGAATTGTTAGTGTTCCTAGAAAGAACAGCTCCGTTTTCCAGATTTCCTGAGGAAGGAGCTGCATAAAGTGGTTTATTTGATTTTGCAGACGGAAGCAGGTAGCACGAATCTAGCAGGAAACAGAGCCCTCAAGGGAATATTCAGAGAATGTTTAAAAGGAAGCATTTTAGAAAAAATTTTAAATAACTATTTCAAACAAAGTTGGAGGTACTATGTGGAGTAAAGGGCACAAGCTGTAAATCCCTACACTACTACACACTATTACTGGTGATATCTGGAGCAATCCTCTCAATCTCTCTGAGCCTCAGTTTTCTCATCTATAAAATGGGGAGAGAACAATACACCCTTTGCAGGGTTAAACTACAATAAATTACAATGTATATAAGTTGCCTGGCCCTTATGAGGTATTCAAAATGAATAGCCATCACAATGACAGAAGATTTACTCAAATGGGGACCACTAATGTTTTTTTACTCATTTGGCAAATATATATTGGACACTTGCAAGGTCACACAAGTCTTGGAATCCAAGGTG
Source organism: Oreotragus oreotragus (assembly GCA_006410675.1). Classification (NCBI taxonomy): domain Eukaryota; kingdom Metazoa; phylum Chordata; class Mammalia; order Artiodactyla; family Bovidae; genus Oreotragus; species Oreotragus oreotragus. Next base: position 13,997 of record SJYX01016359.1, on the reverse strand, counting down.
CTCAAAGTCCAGTGGCAGAGAAATAGTCTAATAGATTTTAACTGATTCTACAATTTAAAAAGCATAAATAAGGTAGTTTTGGAATCATGGACCAAGGTACAGAGCAATCAAATGCGTAGAGGAGAAGCCCAGGAAAAACAAAGTGTTTGAACCATCTTGAAAGGCATACAGGAACACTTTCAGTGCAGAAGGAAAGAAATGTCATTTCAGTCTGGGGGACTTGCATATACAACAGCATGAAAATACAAAAACCCCTGATGCATTCAGGGAACCTTAAGTAATCACTTTCTGGGAGCCCTCAAACATTTAATTTGTCATGAGGATTTAAACAGGCCATTCACGCCATTTTATCCAAAACAGTAAAACTGTATTTGCAACAAATATGGCCATGCAACATATATATATGGCCATAAGGCAATTGACAATTTGCTCCTATCCTACATTTAGCATTGTCACCGGGCAATCTTGACAATTTTGCAGGGTTAGTTTTCTTCAGTGAATAGAGAGGTAGTGTTAAAAGTGACTCTTCCCCCAACATTCAGGCATTTTTCAGTTTAGTGAATGATGCACATTTTGACTGTAATAACTGATCTATTTCCTATACAACTAATAGATGAAAAACATGTTTTTATTTCCTTCTCTGCACAATAACTGGAGTAATTTTTTAAATCTATATTGCTTTTGTTTAACATTGTAACAATAAAGCAGTATGACATTCATGACTAAACTTTTGGGAATATATTTAACATTGTGGAATGAATTTCTCTGTTTATATACTAAAAACACTAATGCCAAAATAACACGTGGATTTAGCACATAGATTTCTGTCAGACCGAATATAGTTTAGGTAGGGTCAACTTTTGACTGAGTTCTTCAATGTTTTTATTAATATTTTAAAGCATAACATCTGAGCCATTTCTGAGTCAAAATCTTTAGTTACAGTAAATCTTTCCTAGAGTTTATTAGTCTTGGGATAATCAACTATTTGCCAAAGGGAAAGAAACATCACACCCAGGAGCAAACTCAAGTTGTCAGACAGCAAAGAACATGCATTGCTCTCAGCATGCTGTTGAGATGACCCTTAGAGAATCAAGATGGAATCATTTTCAGAGCCTCAACAATCTAGAAAAACACCTTCATTTTCTACTCTGGGAAACTGTGATCCTTGAAAACTGGAACTATGGCTTACTGGCCTACAAAGTTACATCAGTTAGGACTACACACCCAACCCAAACCAGCTTGAAGGTTTTTGATTGAACTAACAGTCCAAAGGTGAGGCAGATTTTGAGGTGCGGCCCAATGTAGGTGCTTACCTACGACAATGATGTTACCAGCACATAGTTGCTTTTTCCTCTTTATCTATCATTGCCTTCTGCTCTGTTGGCTTTCATCCAAGACTCCATGTAGTAATAAGTGACTCCAGCTCCACCCTCTCCCAACACCAATCCAAGAGGAAAAGAAGACCCATTTCCCACAGCTCTCCCCAAAGTCTAGGATTCCTCCTGAACCCAATTCTGTCACTTGCCTCCTCGGAATTAATCTCGTTCCTGGGGCCAGACCACAGAAATGCCATTCTTCAGGAAAAGATACAGCCCTGAAACTGGAGACCCACCTGGCTTACACGGACAGAAGATAGGGAACGTATGGCTCCCCAGTGAAACTTGAAAATTATTGCCGAAAGGCAGGGGAAGGGATTCTAGAGAGGTAAACACCTAATTAATCCTATTTCTGCTCCTTACTTCATGCTACCTAGGGAAAGTCAATTACTTAAGTTTTAGTTTCCTCATCTGTAATTCAGTAGTCATCTTACACACTTCAGCTACATCATTGGGTATATTTGAAGATCAGGAGAAAAAGATATAAAATCTCTTCCTGTATATGATAAAAAGTATTAACATAAAAGGAAAACATAAGATTTAAATCTGAACATGTGTACACACACAGCCCTATAGGATAAATGTGGGAATTTTGCAAAGATACTGCATATTGTAAACAAATCAAATTAATTTCCTAATCTTTATAGTCATAAATCAGCCTTCACACGCTTTCACTTAGGTATACTCATGGCGAGAGTACCTGAGATTTTAAACAAAAAAAAAGCCTAACTGCATTGCACTTTCTCACAGGATACAGCTCTTAATTCTAAATGTTGTCTACTTCAGAAGGAATGCAACTTTTTGTAGGCGTCAGGAAATATTCCCAAGGGAAAGGACTTCAGAGTGACAGAGAATAGTCATCTAGGCAACGGCCAGTTCTGAGTTTTTTGGGGTTTATTTTCCTGCTCCAAACCAGAGTGGACTATAATCCTATTCCCACTTCAGCAATTGCAAGCAAAAGGCATTATTCAGAGCATCTCTTCACTCTGTCATTTCTGGCCTTGCTTAGATTTGTACAATAGCAAGTCAGAACAAAAATAGCTAATCCAACAAATAAGTAGTAGTTGAATAGTAATTGATGATGAAAAATTGAACTCTAACCAACCGGCATTGCTCTATACTAAGGAAAAAGTTCTGATACCAAAGGCAATCAATCTAGTGAAGAAACCAACACGGCAATAACAGAACCGTTCCAAGCAAAACAACACAACACACACAGAATAACTCGAAGAAGGAATTCCTGTCTGGGTGAGGTCACAGGACTTCCATCAACCCCTTCAAAAGAAAGCTGCTTGGAGATGAGAACCGCACCTTAGTTATCCTTACCTACACAATAATTAGCATAGCACAGCTTCCATCACATGGTAAGCATTTGTTATTTTTTTAAATATACTTGACTTCAATGAGCAGAGTTGGAATGAAGTAAAAGACACTGTGTTATCCCTTCTAACAAAGGCATTGCCTGCTGCAAGTACTCTGAAATAAGTCAAAACCAGACCCAGACCCATAAGCTCTAACCGATCAGTCTACCTATCTCTATCTATCATATCTTTGTACTATTTGCAGTGTTCTATGTATATTTATGAGCTTAGTACAATGAGCATAGATTATTCCTTACTGTCCATTTCTCAACCAATCTTTTGTCTTTCAGAGACCTGAGTTAAAGGTGGCCCTTTAAAGTTATAGGTACAGAAAAATAGCAGAATACATTGTGCCAAATCTATGTTTGTACTTACTTAGTTGTTACTTTAAGTGAAGTGATAAATAGTCTTCTTAGCAGAACTATTTACAAATAATTCTGGCTGAGCAACATCTTACAGGACATGTGAAATAGTCTCAGAACATTAGGATGCATTTTAAAGCTAGTCACCTAACAGATTTAGGGGGGAAAATTGCTACTTTCTAACTCTGTATGTATAATGTCCCTCTAAGCAAACAACTCTAAAGTCTGAGATACTCAGTCCCCTAGAATTCCTTATACCTCTGTTCAAAATTCCACAGAGAAACTGGCTTGTCCTTTTAGGATGGTCTTAGCATGTAGAAATAAAGTGAAGCAACACTTAAGGAAGGTATATTAATGCAGCTTTTGGACCTGGAGCCTGAGAGCCCAAATCCAGAATCATCTTGCAGGCTTTCCATCCATTGCACCAGCCTCTCTGTTATTCAAATAAAGCCAGTAAGGACTGGGTTACAAGTCAGAAGTCTCTTGTGACCTGTTTTGTGGCTCTTCCAGAGCCTTAATACCCAGAACAGTAACTGTAATGAGTAGTACGGAACCCTTGAAGCGGGCATGGCTCCTGCAGCAGCAAAACACAACCACCACCTTTAGAAAGCAGCTCAGCTACCTTTACCTCCATATATCTTTAAGCCATGCATCACCAAGCTTCTGGTTCTAAACTCACCACTATCATCAGCTTGATCTGGCAGCTTCTGGGTTCTAATCCTGACATTGCTTAGCTGACTTTTGTGCACTAAAGTCCTCCTCTGTAAAATGAGGATTTTACATACATTAGCTAGATTGACTAGCTCAAAATTGACCTCAAGTCTTATAAACATCATGTCACTGAGAAAGCTGAAGGGTGATTAGTCTAAAATAAGTAAACTTTTTGACTGGGATTAAACTACAAATTTCAATAGCAAGTAACATTTATTAGGGTCTTATTGTGTATCAGACACGGTTCTAAACATGTCACATGTTTTGAACTATTAAATTTTCAGAAATTGGGTCTTCCCTGGTGGCTCAGTGGTAAAGAATTCACTTGCCAATGCAGGAGACACTGTTTGATACCTGATCCAGGAAGATCCCACCTGCCATGGATCAACTAAACCCATGTGCCACAACTACTGAGCCTGTGTTCTAGAGCCTGGAGTCACAACCACTGAGCTCACGTGCCCCGGAGGCTGTGCTCCACACAAGAAAAGCCAGCACAATGAGAAGCCCATGTTCTGCAACTAGAGAGTAGCCCCCATTTGCCACGACTAGAGAAAACCCGCACTCAACAACAAGGACAGCTCAGCCAAAAATAAGTAGATAAATGAATAAAATTAACTTCAGAAGCCATTTAAGGTAGATCCTACTGCTATCCTTATATCACAGGTAAGGAAACCGAGGCACAGAAATATTACAAAGCATGCCCTTAGTCATGCAGGTGATGGCCTGGGACTTAAACACCAGAATCTTGGTCCAGTGGAGAAGGAAATGGCAACCCACTCCAGTATTCTTGCCTGGGAAATCCCATGGACTGAGGGGCCTGGTGGGCTACAGTCCGTGGGTTTGAAAAGACTCAGAAACGACTGAGTGACACACACACACACAGTGAGAGTTAAGGAACTGAAAGAAACTGAATAAGGCTCAGGCAGAGAAAGCAACGGGGGAAGTGGTGAGAGAATGAATTGGACACGTTTGCAGAAGCTAAATCNCCCATGGACTGAGGGGCCTGGTGGGCTACAGTCCGTGGGTTTGAAAAGACTCAGAAACGACTGAGTGACACACACACACACAGTGAGAGTTAAGGAACTGAAAGAAACTGAATAAGGCTCAGGCAGAGAAAGCAACGGGGGAAGTGGTGAGAGAATGAATTGGACACGTTTGCAGAAGCTAAATCATAAATAGCTATATTAAGACACTTGGACACAGGCAGAATTACCTTAAAGCTAATAAAGTGCTCCACTCTCATGAAAGGCCTTGGCAAGCAGTTCACATAGAAACAGTTTTTGAAAATTTTGCAAAAGAAAGGTACTTTTCACTGCAATTGGCAGAGACAGCTGTCTACTTCATTAAACATCCTGTGGTGTCAGTTGGCACTGAAGTGGCTATGGCACTTGGGGGAACCCAGTTATGCAAAGTACGGTTGACTAGATATTAGTTTGGGTTTACTATTCACAGTCATTTCCAGATATGGGGAACTTACGAAAAGCCATTTCAGTGTTAAGAAAGGCTTTTTCCTTTTTTTTTTTTTTTATGAGAATGGCATATTTGATAAAATTCAAATGCACAGCTTTTATTGCCATTTGGAAGACATATCCATAAAACAAGTTGGGAATTAAAGACTTCTAACACGAGTGTCTATGACAGGTATCTTCTTTTATTACTTTCAATTTTAAAAAAAATAGCTGATAAACTACAGATTAAAACAATGAAATATGAAATAGATGCAATAGAAATTAGAAATGAAATCAATAAGAATTACTCTAAAATTGAATAGCAAATGTTTACAATAAGCTCTCAGATCATACCAAATGATTAATTAAGAGGAGGAAATGTGTATCATGAGCTTTACTGGTCCTGAAGATTAGTCACTAAACAAGAAAATCTGAAACATTCTAAAATCTTACAATTCATATTTAGAAGAATTTGATAGATGATTCCCCAAATTTGACAATAAAATTGAACAGTTACAAGGCATATCAATAATGAGTTGTAAAGTTTTTCTAAAAAGAAAACTATTCTAAAAAAACGGAGAAGGCAATGGCACCCCACCCCGGTACTCTTGCCTAAAAAATCCCATGGACGGAGGAGCCTGGTAGGCCGCAGTCCATGGGGCCGCTAAGAGTCGGCACGACTGAGCGACTTCACTTTCACTCTTCATTGCAGAAGGAAATGGCAACCCACTCCAGTATTCTTGGCCTGGAGAATCCCAGGGATGGGGAGCCTGATGGGCTGCCATCTATGGGGTCGCACAGAATCGGAAACGACTGAAGTGACTTAGCAGCAGCAGCAGCAGCATTCTAAAAAAATAATCAAAAATCAATTTGAAAACATCAAATTTTGATTACCATTTTAAAGAAAAGATTGAATTATCAACCTACTCTCTTTATAGAAGATTTTACAAAACCACTGTCATATGAAAACATGATCAAAACACATGCATCTAAAAAATTAAGAAAGTATTCCAGTGGTACGGTAGTCAGATAATCAATAAAAATAAAATAGTATTTTAAATAAAATAGAGTATTTGTGGCATTTGTCAGATTTTTTAAATGTATGCTTTGCTCATTCTCAAACATTCGCTTTGTTCCTAATTTTTGTATTGATAGTCTTGTGTTGTTTTCCCTAAAATCTGCCTCTGAAATCTGCCTCTGAGCTTGGACATTATTTCAAGGTTTTGTCTTCCTCTTCTATCCAGTCTATTTTATGCTCTGCCCAGATGTCACCTCTATACCATATTTCTTTGTGTTAATGTCTGTTTTCACAAAGGAAGGAGGGACTAGAATATTTTAAACAACTGTTCTCTACTGGGCATCTTATTAGGTGCTTTATGACATTACCTCGTTTAATTATATACATGTCTTGAAGGCAGGGCAATTGCTTTCCATAATATTTCCCCAAATCAAAAATAAATGCTGGTTGCAATAAGGCCTGCTCTCTATGAATGCTACCTTGCCCACTGCATATCTTAACAAGTCCTTCATAAGTGTGTTGATTAAAGATAACATATAACCCCTTCAGGTGACCCATTTTAAATTTGAACATAGCTCCCCAAAATGCAGCTTTGGGTTAACTGTGGATTCTTTGTTCATAAACACTGTCAATGTTAAGGTTGCATGGGCAAACTGTTCACTTAAGGACTTGAATGCACTTTGTTTTCTGTACCTCACCCTGCCTGAGCATATTCCCTTCTAGCTCATAGTAGTTGGTGCTTAACACCCCACTGAGAATGACACTCTAATCCTGGGGGATTAAGCAAACGCTGCCCCTAGTCTTCAGCATTACATTGTTAATCCATTAGGATTTACAAAAGTGCAATTTGAAAAACAAGGAAATAATTCTATTGCCATAATCTAGGATGGCAAAATCAGATCAATTAAGGCTGCCAACGTATGATTTAATTAACACAACCATTGTTTGGAGGGTATGGCAGCACATATGGTATGATATGTAAAACCAAGCAACATTTTTTTATAATCTGTGAATATAGATAGTATAAAGTTAAAGATCAAGTAGCGATCTCTTCCCTAGCTCTACCTTGGGTTGCATTTTTAACCTGACCCTGACTATATCAAGTGTCAATTTCATATATGATGATGAAATTGTCTATTGAAATAAAAAGTTATAACCAGCATTTTTTACTTTATATGTCAGGTTCTTAATAGTTTCCTAAATAACAAGGAACACTCTTAGTCAGTTGGCATTTTCCAGTGTTTTAATTGCCTGCTGTGATATAATTATTGTGACATTTTGGGATGTTTTTAACATCCTGAATTAAATATTCTGACATCCCACAGAGCACTTCATGAAAACAGTCAAACTGTATTCAAGTCATTAGCAGTCTACAGCTGTCCTTTAATATTAAAATTATTTTCCAACACAAAACACAGATGAAAATTGAAGTATTTAACAATTTGGAGCTCAGGTTAGATTTGAGCTATATATTACCCTAATTTGGCAGGTAAGGAAGATCAAGGTGATGCTGCGATTCTTCCATTAAACTTTATCTGAAGCACCAAGTGAATTAAGGCCACCTCGTGATAGAAGATAATGAACAAAATGTACTGATTTCAACAGTGCAATTAGCCTCAGATTACACAGCCACAAATTCTGCATTAAGGATAATCACCAGACCACCACGTCTCTTCTTCAATTGTCCTGGAAAGCTGGCTTGCTTTATTTTATTCGGGTATTTATTTATCTATCCATCGATCTGTTTATGTATTTGCTTCATATGATATATTCAAATAAAATCTTACAGATAATTTAGATAATTTATTTTTCAAATTTTTATAAAATTTTTTAAGGTAACACTCCATTTGCAGTTATTACAAAATGTTGGCTCTGTATCCCATGTTGTACAATGCATCCTGGAGCCTATCTTACACCCAGTGGTTTGTGCCTCACCCTCCCCTACCCCTATGTTGCCTCTCCCCTCAGCCCACCCATAATCACTAGACTTTCTCTGTGTCTATGAGTCTGCCTTGTTATGCCTTGTGAGTTTTTTTGTTATGCTCACTAATTTGTTGCATTTATTAAATTCCACACATAAGTGACATTATACAATATTTATCTTCTTCTATCTGACTTATTTCACTTAGTGTAATGCCCTCCAAGTCTGCCCATGGTAACACAAATAGCATATATTCATTCTTTTTTATGACTGAGTATTACTGCCCTGTAGCCCACCAGGTTCCTCTGTCCGTGGAATTTCCCAGGCAAGAATACTGCAGTGGGTTGCCATTTCCTTCTCCAGGAGATCTTCCTGACCCAGGGATCAAACCTGAATCTGGTGGATTGGCAGGTGGATTCTTTATCACTAAGCTACCAGAGAAGTCCTAGTATTCCATCGTTAGATAATTGATATATTTTGAATAACAGACCCTATGCTGTACTCAATGTGGCAAGGTCCTAATGGATTTCCGAAGGGAACGCCTAGCTGGGTTGACCAGTGATTAGCACAGGGATAACTCACTATCTTCACTTGGATGTCTTTCAAACATCTCAGAATTAGCACATCTGAAATCTTGATTCCCTTACCTTTTCTGCCCATAGTCTCCCCAGTCTCAGGGAAAGGCAACTCTATGCTTCCAGCTGCTCAGGTTCACAAACTTATTAACCCTGTATTATGCCAGTATTATCCCTGATTCTTTTCTTGCTCTCACACATCGAAATGCAAAACATCAAAGAATCCAATTGGCTAAAATTCAAAATCCAATGCTTCCTACCACCTCTTTCTCTGCCTCTTTGGTCAAGCCACTATCACCTTTTTTAATTTGGTAAAATAGACATAAAAGGGGGACTTCCTTGGTGGTCCAGGGTTAAGACTCCATGCCCCCAGTGCACAGGGTGCACATTTTATCCCTGGTCACAGAACTAAGATCCCACATGTCATGAGGCATAGCTTAAAAAAAAGAGAGAGA
>SJYX01016357.1:9346-19556 GCA_006410675.1 Oreotragus oreotragus | reverse complement strand
GTCAAAGAGTTCCAAATGCTTTCCCGTCATCTGCTCAGAAACCCCCATAAACATCAGAATGGGGTGTCTGCAGCCCATACGGGGCTCAGGAAGGAGCCGTCCTGCACAGTCATTACCTGGGTCTCGTCCCTCTGCCGCTCTCACACTTAGTCAGCACGTAATTCATCCATTTCCGGGCAAAGCTTATATACTTGTCTCCTATCTTCTGTTTAAACTCGCCAGACATCAAACGAACAACTTCTTTATGATACTGTAAAAAGATTTCATGTATATCAAAATCAAGAAGAAAACAATTACACAAATACTTAACACACTGTATAATGCTGTTTAGACGTCATTTTTCTAAAAACAAAAAACAAAAGCCAGTGAACTTTACATACTGTAAAAAGAGTGAAGCGTTACAGAGAAAATAATGTCTTCAAGCGCAGTTTCCCAAAGGTCTTACTCATAAGCTTAAATCTAACAACTGGGGATCTATGTGACAGTGTAAAAGTAGCCCCACATTTCTGACACCCAGCACGGGTGTGAGGTGGCATTCTGGACTAAACAGTGGTCACTACAGTGGGGTCATGAGATGCGCCGTGCAAGACGCCTGATGCTTTCTGTCAGTAAGCTACAAAGCCAGGGCGAAACTGCTGCGCTTTGCCTCTCACTCTGCACCTACCTCGAACCCGAAATTGTACCCTTGGATCATGGCTTCTCGGTAATACTGCTGCAGCGTGGCAGACTCAGATTCATCAACTTCAGCATCAAATTCTGAAGTGAACATGTGGTCCACTCGGTCAATGGCATCACTTATTCTGTTGCAGAGCTCTAGGGCATCGTTCTAAAGAATCCCAAACCATGATTAATCCGGAACGGAACAGATCACACAACGTCTATCCTATTTTACAGGAAGAGTCCTTTCATCATCATACAGATACTGGCCACTGTAATACAGTACAGTCATGTTTATTTTGGTTATTCAGAAGTAATGATCAAAGAAGAAGAAAAGTTTGGTATTTTTATTTGTATTAGGTATTCTTAAGACCTGATGAAATACAAGAGGAAAACAACTCGCCATGCCTGATTACATGGTGGTCTTTGAATAGATGCTTACAGCCTCAACATTTCTGCACATCAACCACAGATGTGTCTCCCCTTGGTGCTTGCTCAAGTGTCAGCAGGACTTCAGTGCCACAGAGTAAANAGAAGAAAAGTTTGGTTATTTTTATTTGTATTAGGTATTCTTAAGACCTGATGAAATACAAGAGGAAAACAACTCGCCATGCCTGATTACATGGTGGTCTTTGAATAGATGCTTACAGCCTCAACATTTCTGCACATCAACCACAGATGTGTCTCCCCTTGGTGCTTGCTCAAGTGTCAGCAGGACTTCAGTGCCACAGAGTAAACGAATGACACGATTCTAAGAGACCTCTACAGTGTTACTCGTCACACTGTCCTCGTCCCCCTCAGGGCGACTCAGCTGGGGCCAGTTCTGCCACCGCAGGGACACGGGTGATGGTGGAGATAGTTCTGGCTGTCCGGTGTGGGGAGGGCTGGGCAGAGACTTGTGAAACCGGCTGGCATCCACTGTGCAGAGGTCTGGGATGCTGCCAGACACCCTACAACAGGGTGTCTGCTGTGCTTCGTCACTCAGTCGTGTCTCACTCTTTGTGACCCTGTGACCTACAGCCCACCAGGCTCCTCTGTGCATGGGGATTCTCCAGGAAAAAATGCTGGAGCGGGTTGCCCTGTCCTCCTCCAGAGGATCTTCCCAACCCGGGGATCAAACCCAGGTCTCCCACATTGCAGGTGGATTCTCTACCACCTGAGCCACAGGACAGTTCCCCAAACAATTACTGACTGGCCCAAAGTGTCAACGGTACGGGGGTTGGAAAGCCCTGCCCAGCGCAAGTTTTGTTGTCTTCCCTAATCAACAGCACAACAGCTCCAAACTCGGCTCCCTTTCCACTCATCCTTCAACACACACAAATGCAATGACCCTTTCCCAACTGGGACTCCAGATGTGCTGTGACACGGGATTTCCCAGCGCTGTTTAAGTCTGGATGTTGGTCAAAACCCAACTTGGTGATGTACTCTCTGCTCTTTCTCTTTTCCTTTAATGCTAGCATATTCAAAGTAAGCTAGATAACTCTCTAATGAATATCTGTATTATTTATTTGTATATAACGAGCAGCTTATTTTGTTAACAAATCCTTCGAACTTGAGACGAAAAGTGAAAGCTTTCGGCAAAACGTTAATTAGCACCGTGAGCAGGATTTGTGAGACAAAATGCCACTCTTTAAGAAGAAAGAGATTAAGCTTGATGAAGTTTTTATTCCCAGATGGGATGATTCACGTTATTGCTCGTTAGCTAGCAAACGGGATGTATTCACTGGATTATGTGAGAACTGGGAACTTAAAGTGGGTCAAGCTTTTAGAGGGCTTCCCTGGTAAAGAATCCGCCTGCAATGCAGGAGACCCTGGTTCGATTCCTGGGTGGGGAAGATTCACTGAAGAAAGGATACGTTACCCACTCCAGTACTCTTGGGCTTCCCTTGTGGTTCAGCTGGTAAAGAATCCACCTGCAATGCAGGAGACCCTGGTTTGATTTCTGGGTCGGGACGATCCACTGGAGAAGGGATAGGCTACCCACTCCAGTACTCTTGGGCTTCCCTTGTGGCTCAGCAGGTAAAGAATCCAACTGTGATGCAGGAGACCTGGGTTCAATCCTGGGCTGGGAAGATTCCCCTGGAGAAGGGAAAGGCTGCCCACTCCAGTATTCTGGCCTGGAGAATTCCACAGACTGTAAAGTCCATGGGGGTGCAAAGAGTCGGACATGGCTGAGCAACTTTCACTTTCACTTTTCAAGTGAGTCCCCTATACTCTATTCCAAAATATTCTTCCAAAATCTTTGATGACTCTCTGGGACTTAGAATATGAAATTCAGAATCTCCCAAAAGTCTGATTTTTGCCCACCTGGTTTTTTTCCAGCCACATCCCCCACTCCTTCCCACTGTATATACCAGGATCCAACCAAACCAGACAGATGCTCTATGAGTGTCCCCATGACCCTGATCCATGGACGCCACGGCCCAGTGTTTCTCTCACTGGTCCCTTCCCAACCTACACCTTCAGAAGTCCTCCCCAGCTGCAGGGCCTCCACGGCAGCAATCCCCAGCTGCTACTAGGAGGACCTAGTCTCCCCTCCTCTGTGCTGCAGTGTGACAGGTCAGGTCCTTAAGGCTACAAACTTTTCAAGCTCACGAATAATCAACATCCTATACAATTCTGTACTCTCCAGAATTCATTAACTCAAACTAAAAGAAAAAACAGAAGTCCCCTGCCCTGGTATTAGAATGGGGTGACAATCTATAAAGGGGCCTTCCCTGGTAGCTCAGTAGGTAAAGAATCTGCCTGCAATGTGGGAGACCTGGGTTTAATCCCTGGGTTGGGAAGATCCCCTGGAGAAGGGAACGGCTACCCACTACTATTCTAGCCTGGAGACTTCTATGGACTGTATAGTCCATGGGGTCGCAAAGAGTCAGACACGACTGAGTGACTTTTACTTCACAATCTATAAGGGAGAATGTTTACAGCTAAATAAGGCAAGTCAGACTGGCAGAACAAAAACAAGCGCTTATCAAACTACTTGTAATTTCAAGAAGCGCTTCTTCAGGAAGTAAAGCCGTGACGTGACAGAAAACGGATGGCTTGTGGGACAGTGATGAGTGGTGTACCAATTAAAAGTGGGGGAAAATGGGAAGAAAGGGCAAGGCCCTAGTTTGTCATGAACTCTGAAAGCCTTTCTGCCTGTCCACAAGCCACAGCTGGCTTTCTCTATTATAATCAATTTGACTGAATCATCTATTAAGTGAAAGAATAAATCTTTTTTTTAAATTACACATTTTTGACTGACAGTACCTCTAGTAAATAGTGGTAATTGCTAAAGGAGAAATAAACTGGGTTAGGAAGGAAGAGACCTAAGGTCCAATACTAACCAAACATGTGACTTTAAAAAGTCACGTAACTATTCAAATTTTCATCCTTTCCAATTCTAATGTTCCACAGTTCCAAGGAAGATGCAGAAAAAATTTTAACTTAGACATGGGAAATGTGGGAAGAGAGAATGGAGAGGACAATTTAAGAGTTCAAGTCCCTGGAATACTTAGGTTATAACTCACCACCTCTTCCCTTGCATTGTACCAAATACAAATAAAGTATAGCTAAGACAGAGGTGACGATGGAATACCTTCAGCTGCTGCAAAGCTTTGGCGATGATGGGCTGACTGGAAGTCTGCTCCTGGCGTAGAGTCACGAGTCCTTCAATGGACTGCTGGAAAGCCTTTCTATGGATTATGAGCTGTGCAGAGTGCATGACAACCAGTAAAAGGTTGTCCACCTGGGAAGAAAAGCGGGCACGGGGCTTAAGCACAGACCCAGCCAGTTGTCCACTCTAATTCAACCCCCAGTCCCAAAACACCACTGAGCCCAGGGCCCCCCAGCCAGCAAGCCCCGGGTGAGAGAGCGCATCTTTGGACTACAGCTGTTCCCCTGGAGCACTGCAGTGGGCACCGATGGCTACACTCTCCAGCACAGCGGGGAGAATCCCACGGGACGGTGTGGGCAGGCAGTGTCTGAAGTATGCTAGAACTCCAAGCCACGCTCCTTCTGGAGCAGGGACTGAGAGTGTGTGTATGCACTGGAGCAGCGTGTGAAGACGGAGAATGCAGGAGTAAGAATGGGAGGAGACAGGGGGCCTTGCATAAAACAGAAGCCGAGACTGTATTGCTTGTGTTCTTTAAGTGACGGTCACCGCAGTATTCTGAGTAGACCTGCGATGAGATGTATGACTTGTAAGGATCACTCTGGAAGTACCAAAATGAGCACCGGATGAAAGGGAGGAAAGGTGAGGCTTGAAGCAGGGAAACTAGAAGTGGGGCCCTTCCACAGGAAAGGGGCGATCAGCTCTGACCCGGGAGCTGCTCCAGGGATGCAGAGGAAGGCTCCCTGACTGGAAAGGCTTTGGGGCGGGGGGAGCCATTTAAGTGGAGGAAGGTGGAGGCTGGACGTTTATGAACGGCCACATCCTGGCTTAAACACAGGAATGGACGGAGCGCCAGTCACTGAGACAGGGAGTTCGCGAGAACAGGTGGGCTCCTGGCGCTGGGGGCAGGCGGGGGCCGTCCAGACCGAGCTCGAGGTGCAGGTGCGCACTCACCCCCGCTCCAGAGCTGAGCGCAGAGGTGGGAGGAGGCTTCTTACAGTTTGTGTGTGTTTGTTACTGGAGCAGAACTCTGTACGATGCTGGATGGCACGCTTCCGCTGCTCGACAGTGTGAACAGCTGCATGTACGCACACATCCCCTCCCTCCGGGACCTCTGTGCCCCCAATCCCAGCCTCTAGGCCATCACAGAGCACCGAGCTGAGCTCCCTGGGCTACACAGCGGCTCCCCACTAGCTGTCTGTCTTACACACAGAAGCGAATGTGTATCAGTGCTACACTCTGAACACAGCGGCCTGAGCGGCTTCTTACAGTCTTAGTTACTGAGGCACACAGACTGTCAGAGGATCACTACCAGGTAGGCAGGTGACAACCTGACTATGCAGAAGAAGGGAGTCAAGTAGCTGGTGAGAAGGTAAAAAGTCTGTCTTGTTTATAGAGTGATTAGCCACTAAACCAACACATGGAGAGCTGAGATGTCTGCAACGACAAACTAAACGAGGGAGACAATTCCTTCCGGGTCACGAGTGGGTGCCTCTAACTGACGTATGTGGCTGAAGTTAGGAAAGATATAAAACATTTCAAATACTTCAGTACAACTAAAGAATTTCCCAGAATATTTTAGTATAGTAAGGAAACAAAATCATCAAAACATCAAAGTCTAAGCAATACATGTTTCTAGGGCTTCCCCAGTGGCTCAGGGGTAAAGAATCTGCCTGTAATACGGGAGACCTGCCTTCAATCTCTGGGTTGGGAAGATCCCCTGGAGAAGGGAATGGAAACCCAATCCAGTATTCTGGCCTGGAAAATCCCGTGGACAGAGGAGACTGGGGGGCTACAATCCATGGCGTCAAAAAGAGTCTCGGACATGACTGAGCGAACAACAACGTAACAATAACAACATTGCCTCCAGGCAGGGCGGGGGACAGACCTGCATGCTTCTCAGGGTGTCAACTGTCTCCACCGGAGGCACGATCTTGACAGGCTGCGCCTCCCAGGTGGCCCAGCTGTCCTCGGAGTCTGGAGCGCGGTCACCGTGTTTGGTCAAAAGTAGATAGTCGTCAATTAGTGTGTCATCTGAATCTTTGGAGCAGTCCTTCCCTGCAGCTGCATTGAGTAACTGCAAAATAATGCTCTTCTCCTCAGCAAGAGCGTCNGCGCCTCCCAGGTGGCCCAGCTGTCCTCGGAGTCTGGAGCGCGGTCACCGTGTTTGGTCAAAAGTAGATAGTCGTCAATTAGTGTGTCATCTGAATCTTTGGAGCAGTCCTTCCCTGCAGCTGCATTGAGTAACTGCAAAATAATGCTCTTCTCCTCAGCAAGAGCGTCTGGAACAAACACCTGCAAGTTTTCCAAGCCAGGAATTTGTACCTGGAAGAGAAACAATTCAGAATCCTGAACTGAAGAACACCATCTATTATAGAAATGTTACGGTGCATGTTTTGGGTTTTTCATTTGCATCCTTAAAACAAGTTAGTAAGCAAGAAGAACTCTGCTTCTCTAATTATAGTACTGGGAAATTATGGGTCAGTCTTAAAATGGGGGTCCACATACCAACTGCAAAGCCTAAAATGTTTACTACCTACATCTTTAAGACAAATTTCTGTTTAGAGTAAGAAAGGTAAAATAATTCTACTGCCTTAACTACGCACCTTAACATACTGCTTTGCTTTCAGGACGTCCAGAAGGTCTCTAACTGGGGCCGAAAGTATGAACTCTGCAGCTATTTCCAGGTCCTAGGATCACAGTTACAGAGAAACTTCTTTAGGGTTAGCTTTATAAAAAACAAACAGAGTTTGATGGAAAACAACAAAATTCTGTAAAGCGATTACACTTCAATTAATTAATTAATTTAAAAAATAGGACAAAAGAAAAAAATAAGCTAACAGCTCGTCAGGACTGTGAACGCACCTTTCTCAGCATCTTGGCAAACCCCAGCGCCTTGGAGGCTCGTTCCCTGGCCTCGTGGAAGAGCTCCTTCAGCGCTCGGCTGACCTCTATAACCGACCTCCTGCCAGGCGGACAGAAACCCAGTTAGAATGCACAAGGGGACGCCAAGAAATACAAATAAGGACAGAGGAGATTCCAACTCACGTTAATAAAGACTGAAGATTTTAGAAACAAGCAATTATTACGAATGCACTCGAAATATGCTGCAGCTTGCTCCCACAGTTTTCTGGAAAGTACTTGCAGATATCAGGTACACTGAGCAACCGTCAAAGGGCAGTGCGCTCCATTTCCTAAAAGTTTCACTCAGTTCAGCTCAGTCGTGTTCGACTCTGTGTGACCCCATGAACTGCAGCACGCCAGGCCTCCCTGTCCATACCAACTCCCGGCGATTGCTCAAACTCATGTCCGTCGAGTTGGTGATGCCATCCAGCCATCTCATCCTCTGTCGTCCCCTTCTCCTCCTGTCTTCAATCTTTCGCAGCATCAGGGTTTTTCCCAATGAGTCAGCTCTTCGCATCAGGCACCCAAAGTATTGGAGTTTCAGCTTCAGCATCAGTCCTTCCAATGAACACCCAGGACTGATCTCCTTTAGGATGGACTGGTTGGATCTCCTTGCAGTCCAAGGGACTCTCAAGAGTCTTCTCCAACACCACAGTTCAAAATTAACAATTCTTTGGTGCTCAGCTTTCTTTATAGTCCAACTGTCACATCCATACTACTGGAAGAACCATAGTTTTGACTAGATGGACCTTTGCTGGCATTTCATTAGGATTTCATTAGGATATATAAAATACTTTTGCCACCTGATGCAACTGAGAGCTGACTCACTGGAAAAGACCCCGATGCTGAGAAAGACTGAGAGGAGGAGAAGGGGATGACAGAGGATGAGATAGTTGTATGGCATCACCGATTCGATGGACATGAATTTGAGCAAATTCCGGGAGATAAACTTAAGGATAGGGAAGCCTGGCGTGCTGCAGTCCATGGGGTCGCAAAGAGTCAGACACGACTTAGCAACTGAACAACAACATCAGGGTAACTCTTGGAGTAGGAATTAGGCTCTTGACTCCCGGCTTATACTCTAACTAAAAAGGAGCAGTGAGCCAGGAAATGTTTAACACCAGCTCCCCCTAAACTATTATCTTGTGTGGTGTTTGCCAATTTTCTCGGTGTGGATACACCCATCATAGCAGTTTTCAATCCACCAAAAGGACAACACTGAGCTGTGACTTGGGAGTGTGCACGACCCACAGGGGTGCCCTGGAGCCGGGACAGTCAGCCCCACACCTCACTGCGTGTGAACCCCCTTTCTCGATCCACCCCCAGTATGTGATCAGAGCACTGTAAGAGCCATTCTCTGCTTCATCACCCCAATGACTGAACTCGCTTATTCTGAGTCTATCATGTCAGCGCCCCAAACTGCAAGACCTTCTATGAACTGATTCATTCCATTTCTCCATAATTCAGTGTTTCCCCAGGTGAGAGTCTATGTAGTAACTTCCTTCTTTAATCCTGGTATAAAGACATTCTGGTGTTCTGAAACCCCAAATGTGTTTTCTATCCAATTCTGGAAGGCGAGAGAAAACACCTCTAGAGAAGTTAGTTCCGCCTTAGCACTTTCCAACGTTGACTCACACGGTACTGTTGGTAACTGGCCACAAAACAGCTCTATGAGTGGCACATAAGCCACAAAAACAGCACTTTAACATGGCTCACCCTCAACACTGTGTGCACACAACTGAAGAAAACAGACGAGCCAGCCACGGCTTCACCTACTCAAGCTTGAAGTTCAACAGAAGGGATAAGTGTACCAACAACAAAAACGCACCAAATGCCAGCCAACGTCCTCATGGACTATTGCAGCGGCTTCAAAGGAGAGGAACTAGTCCGCTAAAGACAGTCTGGAACGTGGGAATGAGTTCTACCCTAGCGGTTCTTCACTGACTTAAACTGCACCGTCTCCAAGGGTGAGACTAAACAGCAGTCACCTTCAAGGAGAATTTCACATAAAACCACAACTAAGAGATCACACGAAAAGACGATACAGCAGTCACACATAAATCCCTTTAGGGCTACAACCCACATCCTTTGAGCCCAACACGATTTGGCTTCAACAAGGGGCATATTACAGGCTCACTGCCAAGGGTAAAACTACATGGGATCAGAAATGGGAGAGGAAAGGAAACGCAAGCCCAACCTTATTTCATCTGAAGCGCTGCTGTCGTCGGCACTGGTCCAGAATTCTGCACAGCTCTCCTGTAAGCCAGACTCTAGAAAACTTCCTGTCGATTTCAGCAGCATCCCTGCAATGTCACTAAGGAACAGAAGCAACAGATGTGAACCAGAGAAGAAAAACCGTCCCCCCTCAGTCTAACTCCGAATGAGAAACTGAAAGATCGAGCTGGTATGTCGACAGGTCAAAATCAATGACAGTGAGACTTCTCCTTTAACATGAAATCATGATTAACATGAAAAAAAGCAGAAATCGCAATCGTGGAATGTATCTACCTTTGTTCTAACCAGTTTTCCATTATAAACCTTAAAATCTTAAAGTACATTCATAGTAGCTATGTCATTATCACAGGCTACTTTCATCTTAAATGTCCAAAATGGTATAAAGTGGGCTCAAATATGTATCTATGACAAAATATTTTTAAAGGCTCAATAAACTAAATGATAGCATAAGAAACAAAGTGAATTCCTTAAATGCAATTGCTTTTAAAAACTTCCATCACAATTTTCATAGTCAATGAACATGAACTACTGTAATCACTGATGCTTCTCATCGAGTATACAGTCTAAATACCAGGATTAAAATGCAAACCCAAATGTATAAAACAAATCTAAATGAGTTCAGTGAAAATTCAACAACAGCTTACTGACTTCTATGATGAAAGGAGCTTAGAACCTAGTGAAACAGAGCAGGTAAGTCCACAGCCCACATCAGATGGGGCAGAAGGTAACTACTAGGGGAGCTGTCTGAGGGTGTGGGTTCCACAGGCCCTGCGGGCAGGGCAGAACTGTAGGAACAAGAACAGCAGAGGGAAGCGGGGT
>SJYX01016356.1:11028-31707 GCA_006410675.1 Oreotragus oreotragus | reverse complement strand
TCCTTCCCCAGGTGATTTTCCCCACCAAAAGATCAAAGCCAGGTCCCTTGCATTGCAGGCAGATTCTTTGCTGTCTGAGCCCCCAGGGAAGCCCTTAGAAAATGCCTGCTGACACTGATTAAATATTACACAAATATGTGTTGAAAATGCAGAGTATAATGATGAATAGCAGAGCCTGATTATCATAATTATTGTTATTTGACAAGTCGTCGCTGTCAAATTATAGCAGGAAGGTGTATGGTAGGATATAGGAACACAGTACAGTTTCCAACTGTGTGTTCATCTGAAACTTTCTTAGAGTGATGGCAGGTCCTCAATTATCTTCTAATGACAGTGACAGGATTTTTCATTGCTTTGTGTTCTTTTTTTTTTTTTTAACCTTCCTTCACTTTCTCATTTATTCATTGTTGTTGTTTACTGGATAAGTCATGTTAGACTCTTTGTGAACCTATGGACTGTGGCCCACCAGGCTCCTCTGTCCATGAGATTTTCCAGACCAAAAAAAAAAAAAAGAAAGAAAGAAAGAAAAGCCAGTTCTGGGGAAAGAGCACATGGGCAGAGACCTCTGAGGACACAGGGATGGGAAGGCTGGCCAGGAGGGGATGAGGGTCAGAAAACTCGGGTTTATGCGAGGTCTGGGCAGGAACCATGGCTCCCAGGCCTGGCCGTGGACACTGCCCAACACCCGTCTGCCTGCCCTCTGTCTGTCCTGTCCTACATTTGCCAGGAGCTCTGGTGTCTAGACTGTTGTACCTGCTGAGATCTAGACACAGCTGTCTGCTTGCAGGTGTGTGGAAGGGATGGAGATCTTAACGACTTGTTACAACTCTGAAAAGTGGGACCGAGAGGCTGGGATTAATCTGGCTCCAAGGAGCTGAGGGCCCTACTTCAGTCCCAGAGCCAGAGGTCAGACCAGAGCTGCTGAAGAAGGAGCCCAGAGGATTTATTGGAAAACCAGTGAAATTGGTTATTAGAAATCAGCACTGAAAAGACTACAAACAAAAACCTGATATGAACTAAAGTGTGAAACAAATGTGAAGTATTGTTGTCATTGGTATTTTGAAGAAAGCTGGATTAAATGTGTTCTATAATCAGCACGTTTATCCCAGAACTTTCAGTTTTATTTCTACTAGACAGCATCAGCAGTGAGCAGTGGTTGTGCCTCGCTGGAGCAGTGAACACCTGAGAGGAGATACCACACATCCAAGTTCAGGAGTGGTGTTTGTGGGGAGATAACCCATATTCAAGGTAAGGAGTGGTCTAATCACATGGACCGCAGCTTGTCTAACTCAATGAAACTATCAGCTGTGCAATGTATGGCTGCCCAAAAGGGATGGGTCCTGGTTGAGAGTTCTTAGAAAACGTTGGCCAGAGGAGAAGGGAATGCCAGGCCACTTCAGTATTCTTGTCTTGAGAACCCCATGAACAGTATGGAAGGCAAAAAGACAGGACACTGAAAGATGAGCTCCTTAGGTCAGCAGGTGCCCAGTATGTTACTGGAGATCAGTGGAGAAATAACTCCAGAAAGAAGGAAGAGACAGAGCGAAAGCAAAAATAACAGCCAGTTGTGGATGTGAGTGGTGATGAAAGCATGGTCGAATACTGTAAAGAGCAATCCTTCATAAGAACCTGGAATGTTAGGTGCATGAATCAAGGCAAATTGGTTGTGGTGAAACAGGAGATGGCAAGAGTGAACGTCGACATTTTAGCAATCAGCAAATAAAATGGACTGGAATGGATGAATTTAATTCAGATGACTATTATATTTTACTACTGTGGGCAAGATTTGCTTGGAAGAAATGGATTATCCATCACAGTCAAAAAAACAGTCCAAAATGCAGTGCTTGGATGCAATCTCAAAAATGACGGAATGAGGTCTGTTCGTTTCCAAGGTAAACCATTCAATATCATGGTAATGAAAGTCTGTTCCCCTACCAGTAATATTGAAGTAGCTGAAGTAGAATTCTTCTGTGAAGACCTACAAGACCTTTTAGAACTGACACACACACACACACACACAAAATGTCCTTTTAATTATAAGGGACTGGAATGCAAAAGTATGAATTCAAGAAACATCTGGAGTAACAGGCCACTTTGGCCTTGGAGTACAGAATGAAGCAGGGCATAGGCAAATAGAGTTTTGCATTTGCCAAGAGAACACACTGGTCATATCAACAACCTTCTTCCAACAACCAAAGAGAAGACTCTACACATGGCAATCACCAGATGATCAACACCAAAATCAAATCGATTATATTCTTGCAGCCAAAGATGGAGAAGCTCTATACAGTCAGCAAATCAAGACCTGGAGCTGACTGTGGCTCAGATCATGAACTCATTATTACCAAATTCTGACTTAAATTGAAGAAAGTAGGAAAAATCACTAGATCATTCTGGTATGACCTAAATTAAATCCTTTATGATTATACAGTGGAGGTGAGAAATAGATTTAAGGGACTAGATCTGACAGAGTGGCTGATGAACTTTGGATGGAGGTTCGTGACATTGTACAGGAGGCAATGACCAAGACCATTCCAATGAAGAAGAAATGCAGAAAAGCAAAATGGTTGTCGGAGGAGGCCTTACAGATAGCTGTGAAAAGAAGAGAAGTGAAAAACAAAGGACAAAATAAAGGTATACCCATTTGAATGCAGAGTTCCAAAGAATAGCTAGAAGAGATTACAAAGCCTTCCTCAGTTATCAGTACAAAGAACGAGCAAAACAATAAAATGTTAAAAGGTAGAGATCTCTTCATGAAAATCAGAGATATGAAGGGAAAGTTTACTGCAATGATGGGCTCAAAAAAGTGCAGAAATTGTATGGACCGAGGAGAAGCAGAAGATATTAAGAATAGGTGGCAAAGATACACAGAAAAACTATACAAAAAATATCTTCATGACCCAGATAATCACGATGGTGTGATCACCCACGGAGAGCCAGACATCCTTGAATGTAAAGCCAAGTGAGCCTTAGGAAGCATCACTATAAACAAAGCTAGTGGGGGTGATGGAATTCCAGGTGAGTTATTTCAATTCCTAAGCGATGATGCTGTCAAAGTACTGCACTCAATATGCGAGCAAAGTTGGAAAACTCAGCAGTGGCCACAGGACGGGAAAAGGTCAGTTTTCATTCCAATCCCATAGAAAGGCTCTGTCAAAGAATGCTCAAACTATTACACAATTACACTCATTGTACACAGTAGCAAAGTAATGCTCAAAATTCTCCAGGCCAAGCTTCAACAACGCATGAACCATGAACTTCCAGAGGTTCAAGCTGATTTTACAAAAGGCAAAGGAACCAGTGATCAAATTGCCAGCATCCCCTGGATCATCAAAAAAGCAAGAATTTCAGAAAAAAACTCTATTTCTGCTTTATTGATTAGGCCAAAGGCTTAGACCGTGTGGATCACAATAAACTGTGGAAAATTCTGAAAAAGATGGGACCACCAGACCACCAGAGCTGCCTCTTGTGATATCTATATCCAGGTCAGGAGGCAACAGATAGAACTTGTCATGGAACAACAGACTGTTTCCTAATAGGAAAAGGAGTATGTCAAGGCTGTATATCGTCACCCAGCTTATTTAATTTATATGCAGGGTACATCATGAGAAACACAGGCCTGGATGAAACACAAGCTGGAATCAAGATTGTGGAGAGAAATATCAATAACCTTAGATATACATGACACCACCCTTATTGCAGAAAGTGAAACAGAACTTAAGACCCTCTTGATGAAAATGAAAGAGGAGAGTGAAAAAGTTGGCTTAAGGCTCAATGTTCAGAAAACTAGGATCATGGCATCTGGTCCCATCACTTCATGGCAAATTCATGGGGAAAGAGTGGAAGACTTTATTTTTTTCACGTGAGCAGTGCGTCCTTGTGTGGCTGTGTGGAGAAGTGTTCCCAGTACCCCCAGTGGTTCCCCTAGCCCACACCTGTGCTCATGCCTCCCCCCCCCATCCCCCTGGGGCAGCTCCTGTCGACCTTGCCTTGTGACCATAGCCACCTTGCAGGTGCCAGCAGCATCTTTATTGAAGCTTGAATGACACCTGCCACTGTGACATGTGGCCAGAATGTCCCAGAGAAAGTGTGACCCTGGTGCCCATGAGGAACACGCCCTGCTCAGTGGCCCTGCTGCTTGAGGGTGGCTCAATCTGCCTTAGCACCATGTACAGGCTCACAGGCTGGCTGCCGGTCAACCACTAGCTCCCTCAGTATGTGGTGTAAGACCACGGGCTCAGCAGCAGTAGCCCATGGAACTTGTGAGTCTCATCTGTGTTGGTGAAAATGACCTGCAGGCAGACGGGGCAATGGGAGTGTTCAGATCCTGGCCCAGTGCTGCCCAGGGCCCAGCATCCCAGAGCTGGAGTCGGTGGACAGGAGCCCCAAGGCCAGCTGGTGCACTGCTGGTGGGTCTGGGGCCTTCCCAGAGGAAGCACTAGGTTTGAAGGACCCCTGGCCCTGTAGGTGCCCAAGGTTTAGAACACCCTGAACAGGTTAGGCGAAGGGGACACTGAACTGGAGAGGCTTGGGTGAGCCTCTGTCCACAGGGGATTAGTCAGCCTGACCTTGGGGTTGAGTGGCGTGGGCGTGGAGTGGTCAAGTCTGGGGGCTCAGAGCAGGTGCCCATTGGGATTGGTGGAGGCAGGTCCGGGCTGCGAGTCAAAGTGCATCTCAGGACTCCACCCATCTGGCCCTCACAACCATGTATGGGTAGATACTCTCCTTGCCCCTCTTCTTCCAGTAACCCTTAGTGTCAAAGGACAGCTTGCCAGTGAGTGCCTTCATCTGGCCTGGTGGCAGGAGTGCAGGGCCACGGTTGTCCAGGTCTGTGAAACTGGGGATGGGAGGGGGCAGTGCAGAGGGGCCCACGGCTGAACTCCTGGGTCTGTGTGCTCAGTGGCCTAACTTGGACCAGGGAGAGCAGGGCCTGGATGGCTGTACAGCAGGGCAGCACCCAGGAACCAAGACTACACTGCCTCACTGTCCTAGGGAATCCCAGAGAAGGCAGAGAATCTCCCCATCCACCCACAAGCAGTTATCACTTCATGTCTGACATGAACAGATTTTCTCTATGAGTAAGTGTACTTATTTACAAACTTAAATAAATTGGGTTGTTCTAACCATACTACCCTGCCCTGGCAAGGGCCAGGAGCCATGTGTCCTGCTAATCCCCGGGAAGAATGGACGTTGCCCACCCAGAGGGTCACAGCAGGGTTCTAGGTGGTGGTAAGGCAGTCAGCAGAGTGATTGTGTTGTGCAGACCTGTAGGCCCACGGAGGCTCCTCAGAACAGTAGAGACCATCAGGATTTGGAGAGGTGAAAGAGGAGTGGCCCTGCAGCCTAGTGCGGGGAACTGGGGTGAGGTAGGATGGTTTATCGTCTGAGCCACAAGGGAGGGTTTGTCCTCTGGTAAAATTTCTGCTCCAGAAGGACTGGGGTTATTGTCTGTCTCCTCACAGCTGTCCCGTACCTGGAACATAATCTGGACAGAGGCAGGTGTGAAACAAATATCTGTCACTGAATGGACAGTCTGAGTGTGAAGTTGCACAGGAAAGATGGCGTCAGCAGGCACACTGGGGGTTAACCAGATGAGGAGGCAGAGACGAGAGAGGCATACAGGGTTTCTGAGTATGGACTCCCAGCCCCCTTGGCCTCAGCTCCACCCAAGCCTGTCTTTTCCCCAGACAATCGGTTTTTAATGGAAAACTCACTCTGGCCTACAAGCATTGAATGACCTGCCCTGCATGACTTAAAAAGCAGCTCTGAGCCTCCCACCACCTGAGCCTGAAGCCTCTGAGGCCTCTTCAGCATCTGTTTGTGAGGTGGTGCTGAGAGGTGAAATGTTGGATGTGGCTTTGGGGATTTCTCATTTGCAGAGCTCAGCTCCACCTGCAGGGCCGCCAACAACTCCAGTGCCTCCAGTGGGGGCTAGTCGCTGGAGGCTCCTGCCCTTGTATGTTCTTGGCCTTGATCCTCTGGCTTCTCCTCCCACTCCTGCAAGGACAGCCTCCCCTGCTCCTCCTCCGCCACCACTTCAACCTCCTCAGGGATGTCTTCTACCAGCAGCTGGAACACTTGCCAGACTGCACCATATCTCCTTCCTCCATGGCCACACCTTCCTGCACTGTCTTCCCGCAGAAGAAGGAAGCCTCATAGCCTTGTGGGCCCCTTGCTGCCTGCAACATCCCTGACAGCTCCAGCGCACCAGCAGGTCTCAAGGCCCTGGCACCCTGAACACTTGGGCTCACACCAAAGAAGCACCAGGGTCTCTGTAAGCAGCAGGACCCACGGAAGGATGATGCTGACAAAGGTGCTTAATTCAGCCTGCCTCAGGGAGCATAACCTGAGTCTCACATGCTGTAAGCAGAGCTTCTCTGAATGAGACTAGGAAACATGAAGCCCCCAAGCCTCCAGGCTCAGCCTGTCACCTGCTACCCTCATGACATGAATCCAAGCTGTGCATCCAGGCTGCATGAGCCTGAGCTTCCCCACTGGGGAGAAGAGAAAGTCCTAGCCTATACACCAATCTGCCTTCAGGCCTCACCTCCTGACCCCCTCACAACCTCTGTGTCTTGTCATTTACCTCTCATGGCCGGACAGTCTGCCTGGGGGTAATACTGCAGGGGAATGTCTCACAGTCCCTCTCCATGATCTGCTGGCCTCACTCGGGAGGACAGCATTTGGGTGACCAGCCCCTAGCCCTCCCATGGGCAGCCAAGAACCCCAACACCAATCGTCCTTTCTGGGGAGGCCCAGATGGACCCCACCTCAGCAATCCTGTTACATCCTGGAGAGATGTCGTCCAAGAACCAGTAAAGGAAGTTCACGCTGCTGGTGTCTGGTCTGATGTTGGGAGCTCCCCACTAATCCTCACAGAAGCAGTGGACCAGAGAGGACGTACATGCCCTATATCCTGAAGGAGGACAAGGGAGACAGAAAAGATTCAGGTAGACGGTGCATCTGACTCCCTCTCCCACCCACCCACACCGCCCTGGGAGCCAGGTTGCACCAGCAATGCCAAAGTGGTACTCCTTAATGATCTCTCTGTTCCTGATGTATGGGTTGTCCCGAAAGGCAAATACCAGCTTGCAGCAGACTGGGGATGGCCTCGTTCTGGCACCTGCCAGGGAGGGGAGGATGGAAAAGGTGAAGGTGCACAAGCTTCTAGGTTCCGCAGCTTACCTGCCAGGCAGGCATCATTATCTTCCGTTTTTCCTTTCCAAAGGTTCATGCTGAATGCACACACCCAGGTCATGGGATCCCCCGACCCCCACTTGCCTGCCCAGCTCCCCCACCCACCTGTCCTCAGGCTCCCTCTTGCCCTTCAAAGCCATCATAGAGATATGCAAGTCTTCATCTCAGTAGCTGACCACGATGGGCCTCTGGTGGTGGTTCGTAATCTGTTCGAAGTCAAGGAACCAGTCATGCCACATGCTGGGGAAGGAAGAGTCTTGAGGAACAAGGTTAGTCTCAGGCAGAGCAAGAGCACTGGAACAGGCGTCTGTAAGTACTCCCTTTCGTTAGTACTTGTTTCTTTTTGGACCACTGGTACTTCAGGCACAGACAGGTCATAAAGGAGTACCACTTAGGCATCGCTGGTGCTCTGCTTCTGGGTACTCCTTCTTGCCCAGCTGCCACACAGACATCCCCAGCCTTAGGCACACTAGGCGATACTCTCATCCCTCTGTGTCCCCTGTGGTCTTCTGGGACCCTTGTCCACATCACACAAGGAAGGATCTGTTTCTAACCACACTCAATGTATGCCTGTCATGTGTTTCCTGGGAACTGGCATGTCAGTTGCCTGAAACATCAGGATGTGCAGTCCCTGCAGCATGCGTTCTGTAAGTGCAAGTGCTTGTGTCTGTGCACTTAGCAATAGAGACCTGGGTCTCTTCCCTGCTTCCTGTCTCGACAAGGGTGGCATGAATGTACTGGAGTGATCTGGCTGACTGTCAACAGTCACTGATGACATCCATTCCCTGCTAAAGTGTGTGGCTCCTATTCAGATGCGAGGCCAACTGAGCATCCCACAGTCATTTGCTCAGACACGTTGAGGTAGAGAAGTTCTGCTGGCATTGTGCCTGAGGAGATCACATGCCCCCGAACCCCAGTTCCTTTGGCCCTCAATTCCCTTGGCCTCCCCTCAGCTGGTGGGTTCTGTCTCCTCCACTCCTCCTCCTGCTCCTGTT
Source organism: Oreotragus oreotragus (assembly GCA_006410675.1). Lineage (NCBI taxonomy): Eukaryota > Metazoa > Chordata > Mammalia > Artiodactyla > Bovidae > Oreotragus > Oreotragus oreotragus. Next base: position 23,515 of record SJYX01016356.1, on the reverse strand, counting down.
CCTTCTCATCCTCCTGAGCATTTGCCCTCTGAGAAGCGGCACTAAGGATATGGCATTGGTTCACAAGCCAGTGTTGCCCTGGATGATGGCACTTCTTTGACTCAAGGGATGCTTTCTCCTCTGATGGTCCTTCCTCTGGAGCCGAAGATAGGTTTTGGGGTCTTTCTCATTTGTGGAGCTCAGCACAACATGCTGGACTGGTAATGGCTCCTGGGCCTCCAGTGTGGGCTGGTCACTCGAGGCTCCTGTCCTTGGATGATCCTTGCCCTGCTCCTCTGGTTTCTCCTACCACTCCTGTGAGGACAGCTTCTTCTGCTCCTCTTCCACCACCACTTCAACTTCCTCAATGATGTCTTCCACCAGCAGCTGGAACACTTGATGGACCGTATCACCTCTCCCTCCTCCAGGTCCTCTCCTTCCACCACTGCATGCCCGATGAAGAAGGCAGCCTCCTCGCCTGCTGAGCCACCTGCTGCCAGCAACATCTCTGAAGGCCCCACCGCACAAGCAGGTGTCTGGGATCCTGCATCCTGAATCGTCATTCTCACACCGAAAAATACCCAGATCTCCGTGAGCAGAGGACTCAGGAAGGATGATGTCGACCAAGGGGCTTAATTTAGCCTGCTTCTGTGAGAATCACCTGGGTCTCACGAGCTGTAATCAGAGGTTCTTCATATGAGACTAGCACACATTAAGCCTCTAAGCCTCCAGTCTCAGCCTGTCACCTCCTACTCGCATGACCTGAATCCAGGCTCTGCATCCAGGCTGCATGAGCCTGAGCTTCCCCACTGGGGAGAGGAGAAAATCTTGGCCTCTACACGGATCTGCCTTCAGGCATCACATCCTGATCCCCTCATAACCTCTGTGTCTTGTCACTTACCTCTCATGGCAGGTCCTACTGATCTGCTGACTGCACGGTGGAGGTCAGCATGGGACTGATCAGGCACCAAGCCCTCCCTGGGCAGCCGAGAACCCCAACATCACTCGCCCATTCTGGGGAGGCCCAAAGTCACCCCTCTCAGCATCCTGTTTCATCCCAAAAAGTCATTGTCCAACAACCAGTTGAGCAAGTTCAGGCTCATGGTGACCAGCCTGGCACTGGCCTTGAGATCACTTCCTGCACAACCTGCAGTCCCCGAGGGGAGGTACTAATACACACCCCACATTCAAACAGTTGATTCTAAATACACAGTGATACCACAAACATTGTAAAGGTAAAGACACACAATGTAATTTTATTTACGTCTAAATCAGTGAAACAAAGAACTCACTGCAAGGTGCAACCTTTTTTTAGCTTGAAAAGAACAAAATCATCTTATATGTGAACATAAAATATCTTTCTTAATATGAAAAATAGGTTTTAAATGAAATTCATTCTTCATTGTCAGTTGTTTTGAGACTATGGAACAAAGAAAATAAACCTACGTTGACTGGGGCTGCTTAAGCTGTATCTTTTGGAGATTTTTTTTTAATTCCCTCACACTTTCACAGTCATAAATAGATATGCTCCACCCAAGCCTGTCTTTTCCCCAGACAATCGGTTTTTAATGGAAAACTCACTCTGGCCTACAAGCATTGAATGACCTGCCCTGCATGACTTAAAAAGCAGCTCTGAGCCTCCCACCACCTGAGCCTGAAGCCTCTGAGGCCTCTTCAGCATCTGTTTGTGAGGTGGTGCTGAGAGGTGAAATGTTGGATGTGGCTTTGGGGATTTCTCATTTGCAGAGCTCAGCTCCACCTGCAGGGCCGCCAACAACTCCAGTGCCTCCAGTGGGGGCTAGTCGCTGGAGGCTCCTGCCCTTGTATGTTCTTGGCCTTGATCCTCTGGCTTCTCCTCCCACTCCTGCAAGGACAGCCTCCCCTGCTCCTCCTCCGCCACCACTTCAACCTCCTCAGGGATGTCTTCTACCAGCAGCTGGAACACTTGCCAGACTGCACCATATCTCCTTCCTCCATGGCCACACCTTCCTGCACTGTCTTCCCGCAGAAGAAGGAAGCCTCATAGCCTTGTGGGCCCCTTGCTGCCTGCAACATCCCTGACAGCTCCAGCGCACCAGCAGGTCTCAAGGCCCTGGCACCCTGAACACTTGGGCTCACACCAAAGAAGCACCAGGGTCTCTGTAAGCAGCAGGACCCACGGAAGGATGATGCTGACAAAGGTGCTTAATTCAGCCTGCCTCAGGGAGCATAACCTGAGTCTCACATGCTGTAAGCAGAGCTTCTCTGAATGAGACTAGGAAACATGAAGCCCCCAAGCCTCCAGGCTCAGCCTGTGTCCTCTGGTGTCAACTGTTGAAATTTGTTTGCCAAAATACTGCCTCATACGAGGCTCCAATTTGTTGTTGAATTGCTGCTCTTTGTCGTGAAAGGACAGTTTACCATTTTGGGCCAAGAACTGGATTTATAAGTGTTTATATAGCAATTTGCAAAATAACACTTTAAGATGACTTCCGCGTATATGCTGTTAGGACAATATTTGCCTCCCACAGAATGATGAATCGGAAAAAGCATGAACTTTGGTGTCATACAGACATGGGTTTGAATACCAGCTCTGGCACTGTCTCTTATACACATCTAGATGTGTATAAGAGACAGCTCTGTAAGCAGCAGGACCCACGGAAGGATGATGCTGACAAAGGTGCTTAATTCAGCCTGCCTCAGGGAGCATAACCTGAGTCTCACATGCTGTAAGCAGAGCTTCTCTGAATGAGACTAGGAAACATGAAGCCCCCAAGCCTCCAGGCTCAGCCTGTCACCTGCTACCCTCATGACATGAATCCAAGCTGTGCATCCAGGCTGCATGAGCCTGAGCTTCCCCACTGGGGAGAAGAGAAAGTCCTAGCCTATACACCAATCTGCCTTCAGGCCTCACCTCCTGACCCCCTCACAACCTCTGTGTCTTGTCATTTACCTCTCATGGCCGGACAGTCTGCCTGGGGGTAATACTGCAGGGGAATGTCTCACAGTCCCTCTCCATGATCTGCTGGCCTCACTCGGGAGGACAGCATTTGGGTGACCAGCCCCTAGCCCTCCCATGGGCAGCCAAGAACCCCAACACCAATCGTCCTTTCTGGGGAGGCCCAGATGGACCCCACCTCAGCAATCCTGTTACATCCTGGAGAGATGTCGTCCAAGAACCAGTAAAGGAAGTTCACGCTGCTGGTGTCTGGTCTGATGTTGGGAGCTCCCCACTAATCCTCACAGAAGCAGTGGACCAGAGAGGACGTACATGCCCTATATCCTGAAGGAGGACAAGGGAGACAGAAAAGATTCAGGTAGACGGTGCATCTGACTCCCTCTCCCACCCACCCACACCCCCCTGGGAGCCAGGTTGCACCAGCAATGCCAAAGTGGTAAGCCTTAATGATCTCTCTGTTCCTGATGTATGGGTTGTCCCGAAAGGCAAATACCAGCTTGCAGCAGACTGGGGATGGCCTCGTTCTGGCACCTGCCAGGGAGGGGAGGATGGAAAAGGTGAAGGTGCACAAGCTTCTAGGTTCCGCAGCTTACCTGCCAGGCAGGCATCATTATCTTCCGTTTTTCCTTTCCAAAGGTTCATGCTGAATGCACACACCCAGGTCATGGGATCCCCCGACCCCCACTTGCCTGCCCAGCTCCCCCACCCACCTGTCCTCAGGCTCCCTCTTGCCCTTCAAAGCCATCATAGAGATATGCAAGTCTTCATCTCAGTAGCTGACCACGATGGGCCTCTGGTGGTGGTTCGTAATCTGTTCGAAGTCAAGGAACCAGTCATGCCACATGCTGGGGAAGGAAGAGTCTTGAGGAACAAGGTTAGTCTCAGGCAGAGCAAGAGCACTGGAACAGGCGTCTGTAAGTACTCCCTTTCGTTAGTACTTGTTTCTTTTTGGACCACTGGTACTTCAGGCACAGACAGGTCATAAAGGAGTACCACTTAGGCATCGCTGGTGCTCTGCTTCTGGGTACTCCTTCTTGCCCAGCTGCCACACAGACATCCCCAGCCTTAGGCACACTAGGCGATACTCTCATCCCTCTGTGTCCCCTGTGGTCTTCTGGGACCCTTGTCCACATCACACAAGGAAGGATCTGTTTCTAACCACACTCAATGTATGCCTGTCATGTGTTTCCTGGGAACTGGCATGTCAGTTGCCTGAAACATCAGGATGTGCAGTCCCTGCAGCATGCGTTCTGTAAGTGCAAGTGCTTGTGTCTGTGCACTTAGCAATAGAGACCTGGGTCTCTTCCCTGCTTCCTGTCTCGACAAGGGTGGCATGAATGTACTGGAGTGATCTGGCTGACTGTCAACAGTCACTGATGACATCCATTCCCTGCTAAAGTGTGTGGCTCCTATTCAGATGCGAGGCCAACTGAGCATCCCACAGTCATTTGCTCAGACACGTTGAGGTAGAGAAGTTCTGCTGGCATTGTGCCTGAGGAGATCACATGCCCCCGAACCCCAGTTCCTTTGGCCCTCAATTCCCTTGGCCTCCCCTCAGCTGGTGGGTTCTGTCTCCTCCACTCCTCCTCCTGCTCCTGTTCCTTCTCATCCTCCTGAGCATTTGCCCTCTGAGAAGCGGCACTAAGGATATGGCATTGGTTCACAAGCCAGTGTTGCCCTGGATGATGGCACTTCTTTGACTCAAGGGATGCTTTCTCCTCTGATGGTCCTTCCTCTGGAGCCGAAGATAGGTTTTGGGGTCTTTCTCATTTGTGGAGCTCAGCACAACATGCTGGACTGGTAATGGCTCCTGGGCCTCCAGTGTGGGCTGGTCACTCGAGGCTCCTGTCCTTGGATGATCCTTGCCCTGCTCCTCTGGTTTCTCCTACCACTCCTGTGAGGACAGCTTCTTCTGCTCCTCTTCCACCACCACTTCAACTTCCTCAATGATGTCTTCCACCAGCAGCTGGAACACTTGATGGACCGTATCACCTCTCCCTCCTCCAGGTCCTCTCCTTCCACCACTGCATGCCCGATGAAGAAGGCAGCCTCCTCGCCTGCTGAGCCACCTGCTGCCAGCAACATCTCTGAAGGCCCCACCGCACAAGCAGGTGTCTGGGATCCTGCATCCTGAATCGTCATTCTCACACCGAAAAATACCCAGATCTCCGTGAGCAGAGGACTCAGGAAGGATGATGTCGACCAAGGGGCTTAATTTAGCCTGCTTCTGTGAGAATCACCTGGGTCTCACGAGCTGTAATCAGAGGTTCTTCATATGAGACTAGCACACATTAAGCCTCTAAGCCTCCAGTCTCAGCCTGTCACCTCCTACTCGCATGACCTGAATCCAGGCTCTGCATCCAGGCTGCATGAGCCTGAGCTTCCCCACTGGGGAGAGGAGAAAATCTTGGCCTCTACACGGATCTGCCTTCAGGCATCACATCCTGATCCCCTCATAACCTCTGTGTCTTGTCACTTACCTCTCATGGCAGGTCCTACTGATCTGCTGACTGCACGGTGGAGGTCAGCATGGGACTGATCAGGCACCAAGCCCTCCCTGGGCAGCCGAGAACCCCAACATCACTCGCCCATTCTGGGGAGGCCCAAAGTCACCCCTCTCAGCATCCTGTTTCATCCCAAAAAGTCATTGTCCAACAACCAGTTGAGCAAGTTCAGGCTCATGGTGACCAGCCTGGCACTGGCCTTGAGATCACTTCCTGCACAACCTGCAGTCCCCGAGGGGAGGTACTAATACACACCCCACATTCAAACAGTTGATTCTAAATACACAGTGATACCACAAACATTGTAAAGGTAAAGACACACAATGTAATTTTATTTACGTCTAAATCAGTGAAACAAAGAACTCACTGCAAGGTGCAACCTTTTTTTAGCTTGAAAAGAACAAAATCATCTTATATGTGAACATAAAATATCTTTCTTAATATGAAAAATAGGTTTTAAATGAAATTCATTCTTCATTGTCAGTTGTTTTGAGACTATGGAACAAAGAAAATAAACCTACGTTGACTGGGGCTGCTTAAGCTGTATCTTTTGGAGATTTTTTTTTAATTCCCTCACACTTTCACAGTCATAAATAGATATAATAGACAAGGTTTGGAGGAGACACACTCTCCCTGCCATGTGACCCATTGGAGTTGACTTAGAGAGATGAGGATGGAAGGTGAGTTTGGAGGCCTCTTTAGGGAAATTATAAATGCCTCATTTCTCCCACCAGAACATCTGAATTGCTCCCCATTCTCTGCTAGAGGTGTCAGGATGGGGTTTTGTGTTGTCAAGGCTCACCCAGGACTACCATTGGCTGGGGAAGAGACTTGCTGACATCATAAAGCATGAGGGTGTGTCTCCATTTGGAGGTGTATATATAGGGGGTGCTCAGGGGCTCTGGAGCAGACCACTGGGAGACCTCAAAATGACTAAGGTGACTGGGAAGCCACAAGGCTCCAGAGTAGTTATGAAACACCTGCCTCCTGTTAATCAGGACAAAAGATGAAGACCTCCTCTAAATTGATGTCCAAAAAAAATGTCAAGGTGCACTGAACTCACCCAAAATCCTCTTGCCCTATTATCCCACCCCAGAAAACCCCCTCCCCTGTCCTTGCCTGGCACATAACCCTTCTCTGCCCACACCCCTTCTCCTGAAGCTGTCGTTTCCGTCCACCTTCACCCTCTTCCACAAACCAATGCCATTCTCTACCGCTCTCTTGTTTTCTCCAGGTGGCCAGGGTAACTGTGAGAGTGGATAATCACCTTCAGGCAAAGCTGACCAAGACAACTTTTCAGAAACCCCCCACCACAAGGAAGCTTAAAAAAATTAGAGGCTCAAAGCTCTGTAGCCAGTGCTCCAAGGTGAACGAAGAGCTGAATCAGAACGGACCAGAAGAGGTCCCAGAGTGCCAGGAGCCAACTTGGGGGATCCAACGCATGACAAAGGTCATGAGGAAGAGGCCTGACATGCAAAGACGTGTCAGGATTCGAGGGACCCCTTGGACCTGCTCGAGCATCTACCCCAGAACCAGAATTTGCCTGTGCTGCTGTTTTTCACTAACTCCTCTGTTACCAATGGGAGGCTGTCCCTGACCACCTTTCTCTGAAGAAAATTAACTTAGAGCTCTAATTAAGTCTCCTGGGTGTAATTGAGGTGTTTCAATTCACACCCCTCTGATAGCTTTCTAACTTGTCTGACAGGTTTTTCTGGATTTTTTCAACTACACATTTGATTGTTTACAGCCTCCCAACCACAAGAGGCACAGGAAGCTTAAAATACTCTAGATATGTAGAGCCTTTCAAGGAGTTAAAAATCATTAGAATAGAACTGGTTAGGGGTTTCATTGTTGAGCTGATACTTGCTGCCAAGTTTTCATATCTTTATTTTTTGATATAGTTGGTATATAGAAAAGACAGGTAGTAGCCCTGGCATTAATGACATTAGATCTTTGAGTTAAGTACTTTCTTTGTTGTAACCCACTGCACCTTTGTTCTATAAGAATGTAACTTTATTTAGTACTTTGAGGGTGATGCAGATTAAAGAAAAAACACTTCAAAGGAAAATGAGTTTTTTGGTTGATTAACATTTATCAAGGAAAAGACAGCCATAAAATGTTAACAGGCCTCCTGACCCTAGAAGATAATATAAATCACCTGAGACATTTTGTATAAGGTAAGGTATGCAGAAAGAAAGCCTCGTATCGATAAAGGTCAGGACTGCTGCCCCTGCATGACTCTGCATCTTCCATTATGTAAAACTTAAGGTATATAAGCTCCTTTTGAAAATAAATTTACGGGTCTTGCACAAGCTTGGCCTCCCCATGTCGTGCTTTCTTTCTCTCTTTATCTATTTTTCAGGCTAATTCCCTGGAGTGCTGGGGCCCTCTGAGTTCACTTTCCTGCCTGGGCTTCTAAGACCCACTCAAGAAGGTGTCCAAAGTCGGGGCCGCTTCTGCTATTCGAGAGGGTGCCTACGGCCTACGTGAACAGTGTAAGTCTCTTGTCTGAGGCTTTATTGGCTTTCTGCATAAACCAAGGAATATTAGCCTCTTTTCTATCCTCTATTCACTTAACTGTAAATTCTTTCCTTCTCTCTATATATATCTATATATCTCTCTCACCTCGCCATCCACACTTCAGATACCCTGGATCCAACTGGGGCTGGTTCCCGGTACCAGACAGTGTGGAGACTCCTGTCACTACAGTGGGACCAATGGGCAGCCAGCGAATTCAGAGCATGGCTAGAGACCTCAGAAATCTTCAGGGGTCTTGCTGCTGAGTACTGGCCAACAGAACAGGCGTTGACCATTATACCAACTGCATACATTCATAATGAAAATAAAATCAACGTGATGTGAAATTATGTTTGTTTCCAAGATCAGTGAGAGTGGGGGCCAGAGAGGGCAGGGCAGGCATAAATGTGTGAAGAGGGAGGGAGATGGATCCTGTGGCATTGGAGATGGGACCAGAAGGTCCAGTTTGCCAGAAAGTAGAGCGGGGGGAAGAACTGGTTCCACACTCAGCTTCAAAAATATACTTCCCATGGGAAAAGAGGAAGAGGACTTGGTGTTTCTCTTTGTGAGTGCTGAGATGGAAACTTAGCTGGGGAGCCATGTCATGTGTGGGGTGGCAGTGCCATTTGCTAAAAAGGCGTAGAAAGAAGGTGCTCATAAAAAGAATGGAATATTGACATTTGCAGCAACATGGGAGGTATACTATTAAGTAAAATAACACAGACAGAGATAGACAACTAAAGTATGATATCACTTATAGAATCTAAAAATACCACAAAGTAGAGAATATAACAACAATGGAGGCTCACAGATATAGAGAACAATCTACTGATTACCAGTGGGGAGGGGAAGAGGGATTGGCAGTGCCATTTGCTAAAAAAGGCATAGAAAGAAGGTGCTCATAAAAAGAATGGAACATTGTCATTTGCAGCAACATGGGAGGTATACTATTAAGTAAAATAACACAGACAGAGATAGACAACTAAAGTATGATATCACTTATAGAATCTAAAAATACCACAAAGTAGAGAATATAACAACAATGGAGGCTCACAGATATAGAGAACAATCTACTGATTACCAGTGGGGAGGGGAAGAGGGAGGGGCAATACAGAGGTGGGGGAGTGGGAGGCACACCATGTTAGGTGTAAGATGAGCTCAAGGATGTATTGTACAACATGGGGAATAGATCCAGTACTCTGTAATAACTATAAATGGAAAGCAAATTTTAACAATTGTATAATAAGAAAGAAAAGGAATGAAAGAGGGGTGGAAGGAGGGAAGAAAGAAAGGAAAATAATGGTGTTTTTGGAGGTTACAAATTCAACATTGATTAGACCCTTTTTAGTAAAGGAATTTAGTTTGTTCACTTTATTTAAATTGGAGGTTAATTACAATATTGTAGTGGTTTTTGCCATAGTTGACATGAATCCACCACAGTTGTACATGTCTTCGCCATCCTGAACCCCCCTCCCACCTCCCTCCCCATCCCATCCGCTGGGTCATCCCAGTGCACAAGCCTCGAGCACCCTGTCTCATGCAATGAACTTGGACTGGCGATCTGTTTCACATATGATAATATACATGTTTCAAAGCTATTCTCTCAGATCATCCCACCGTCGCCTTCTCCCACAGAGTCCAAAAGACTGATCTGTACATCTGTGTCTCTTTTTGCTGTCTAGCATACAGGTTTACCATTACCATCTTCCTAAATTCCATATATATGCACTAGTATACTGTATTGGTGTTTTCCTTTCTGACTTACTTCACTCTGTATAATAGGCTCCAGGTTCATCCACCTCATTAGAACTGATTCAAATGCATTCTTTTTTAATGGCTGGGTAATATTCCATTGTGTATATGTACCACTGGTTGCTTCCATGCCCTAGCTATTGTAAACAGTGCTGTGATGAACATTGTGCTACACGTGTCTCTTTCAGTTCTGGTTACCTCGGTCTGTATGCCCAGCTGTGGGATTGCTGGATCATATGACAGTTCTATCTCCTGGTTTTTAAGGAATCTCCACACTGTTCTCCATAGTGGCTGTTCTAGTTTGCATTCCCACCAACAGTGTAAGAGGGTTCCCTTTACTCCACACCCTCTCCAGCATTTATTGCTTGCAGACATTTTGAGAGCAGCAATTCTGATGGTCGTGAAATAGTACCTCATTGTGGTTTTGATTTGCATTTCTCTGATAATGAATGACATCGAGCATCTTTTCTTTTGATTGGGTAGTTTGCCTTTCTAGTGTTGAGCTGCTTGTATATGTTTGAGATTCACTCTTTGTCAGTTGCTTCTTTGGGTATTATTTTCTCCAACTCTGATGGCTGTCTTTCACCTTCCTTATTGTTTCCTTCGTTGTGTAGAAGCTTTTAAGTTTACTTAGGTCCCATTGTTTTATTTATTTTTTTATTTCCATGACTCTTGGAGGTGGGTCATAGAGGATCCTGCTGTGATTTATGTAAGAGAATATTCTGCCTGTATTTTCTTCTAGAAGTTTTATAATTTCTGGTCTTTCATTTAAACCTTTAATCTTGGAGATGGGACTAGAGGGTCCAGTTAGCCAGAAAGTAGGGGGAAGAACTGGGTCCAGACTGAGCCCCAAATTTACCCTTCCCATGGGAGAAGGGGGAAAGCACTTTGTGTTTCTGTGTGTGAGTGCAGAGGTGGGAATGTACCTAGGGAGCCGAGTCGTGTGTGGGGTGTTAGTGGCATTTGTTAAAAAGGCATACAAGCTAGTTGCCCGTAGGGCACCTACTTCATAGTAGTGTTTATTACACATCAGCATAAGCTGTCAGCATCTAGACACCTCAAAGCTCAATCTTGCTTTCTAAATGGTATTCGTTAGGAGTAAAATAGTGGTGGCTTTCAGTATGCAAATTTCTCAGAAATATAAAAATGTAACAATACATGACTTAGCAATGTTATTCTTGGATATATATTTTTAAAAGACTCATAGTGTTAATTAAAACCACACATTACCCCAATGTTCCTTGAGGTACACCATTCACCAAGACGTGTAAGCTATGTAAATATCCATTAGATGATAGATGAATGGATAAAGATGTGGTATATATGTACTGTGGGACACTTGTTGTTGTTCAGCCACTAAGTCGGGTCCCAGTCTCTAGAACCCATGGACTCTACCCCTCCAGATTCCTCTGCCCATGGAATTTTCCAGGCAAGAATACTCCAGTGGGTTGCCATTTCTTTTTCCAAGGGATTTTCCTTACCTAGGGATTGAACCCACATCTCCTGATTGCCAGGCAGATTCTTTGCGACTGAGCCACCCAGAAGACCCGTGGAATACTATTCAGACATGAAAAAAGACTGAAATGACCTTGCAACAATGAGGAAGGTATAGTACTAAATAAAATAACTCAGACGGAGATAGACAACTACTGTATGATATCACTTATATAATCTAAAAATACCACAAAGTAGAGAATATAACAACAATGGAGGCTCACAGATATACAGAACAATCTACTGGTTACCAGGGGGGAGGGGAAGAGGGCAATACAGAGGTAGGGGAGCGGGAGGCACACCATATTAGGNTATATAATCTAAAAATACCACAAAGTAGAGAATATAACAACAATGGAGGCTCACAGATATACAGAACAATCTACTGGTTACCAGGGGGGAGGGGAAGAGGGCAATACAGAGGTAGGGGAGCGGGAGGCACACCATATTAGGTGTAAGATGAGCTCAAGAATGTATTGTACAACATGGGGAATAGACCCAGTACTCTGTAATAACTATAAATGGAAAGCAAACTTCAACAATTGTATAATAAGAAAGAAAAAGAAAGAAAGAGAGGGGAGCAAGGAGGGAAGAAAGGAAGGAAAAGAATGGCGTTTTTGCAGGTCAAAAGGCAATATTGATTAGGCCCTTTTTAACGAAGGAATTTAGAGTGGAGCAGTGGGCTCCCACAGGCAGAGCAGGGGGAGTGGCCCACATCCAGTGCAGGCAATCCAGGGGTCATCACCCACAAAGAGTTTTACTACAAGAATAAAACCAAGTAAAAGTTGGTTCTCCTTTTATTACCATCTCCATACTCCAGTATTCTAAAATAAAGTCACGATGACTGTGGCTTTGCAGTAGAGCCTGAAATCAGGTAAGTTTATTCCTCCAGTTCCATTCTTCTTTCTCAAGATTGCTTTGGCTATTCGAAGTTTTTTGTATTTCCATACAAATCTTGAAATTATCTGCTCTAGTTCTGTGAAAAACACCGCTGGTAGCTTGATAGGGATTGCATTACTCAGCCATTAAAAAGAATATATTTTAATCAGTTCTAATAAGATGGATGAAACTGGAACCAATTATACAGAGTGAAGTAAGCCAGAAAGAAAAACACCAACACAGTATACTAACACATATATATGTAATTTAGATATATGGTAATGAGTATCCTGTATGCAAGACAGCAAAAGAAACACAGATGTGTAGAGCGGACTTTGGACTCTGAGGGAGAGGGAGAGGGAGAGGGTGGGATGATTTGGGAGAATAGCATTGAAATATGTATACTATCATGTAAGAAACGAAT
>SJYX01016355.1:0-58585 GCA_006410675.1 Oreotragus oreotragus | reverse complement strand
TTTTTTTTTTTTTTTCACAGCTATTTGTAGGGCCTCCTCAGATAGCCATTTTGCTCTGTGCATTTGTTTTTCTTGGGGATGGTCTTGATCCCTGTCTCCTGTACAATGTCATGAACCTCCGTCCATTGTTCATCAGGCACTCTGTCTATGAGATCTAGTCCCTTAAATCTATTTCTCACTTCCACTGTAAAATCGTAAGGGATTTGATTTAGGTCATACCTGAATATCGAGTTGTTTTCCCTACTTTCTTCAATTTAAGTCTGAATTTTGCGATAAGGAGTTCATGATCTGTGCCACAGTCCACTCCTGGTCTTGTTTCTTGCTGACTGTATAGAGCTTCTCCATCTTTGGCTGCCAAGGATGTAATCAATCTGATTTCAGTATTGACTATCTGGTGATGTCCATGTGTAGAGTCTTCTCTTGTGTTATTGGAAGAGAGTGTATAGCCTTATATCTATAGGTATCTATGTAGATACATAGCCTTTTATTGATATTAAATATATATATAGCCTTTTACGTATATTAAATCTATATTGATTTTATATGCCCATAAATTAGATTTTAACTGCTTTATGTAGTCAGTGTTTATATTTACCCAGAAGTATACCATATTATTCATTTGCCACGTCTCCTTGTGTCTCAAGTGGTCCTCAAGGCTCATTTTCTTCTTTCTGAAATGTAGGCTTTAGATGTTTATTAATGAAGAATTATTGGTAGTAAACTCAGGATTTCAGTTTTTGGTTTGGGTGTTTTTTTGCTTCTTTGTTTTGTGCTGAAACATCTTCATTTAACCTAATTTTTAAAATAATTTCACTTAATATTCAATTCTACCTTTAATCATCTATATCAATAATTATTTTCTTTTTCATACATTGAAGAATATTATTATATTTTCTTTTGGTGTCCACTACTGCTTTTGAGAAGTTAGCTGTCAGTCTAGGTAACACAGCTTTGTAGATAATCTTTCTTTTCTCTCTAGTTGCTTTTTCTTTTACTGATTGCTTCAAGATCATCACTTTGTCTTCGTGGGTCTGCAGTTTCACTAGGATGTCTTCAGAGGGGTTTTTATTTTAATTCAGCTGAGATTCCTTGAGCATTCTTAACCTAAGAATTGTAGTTATTCATCAACTGAGGAAACTGCTCAGCTATTATCTCTTTGGCTATTATCTCTCCCCAGTTTTCTCTGATTTATCTTTCTGAGTTTTCAGTTAGACACTTGGACTTTCTTATTATATCTTCCATGTCTCCTATCTTCTTACTGAAGTAAGAAGTTTTATACTTTCTGTATTTTTATTTCTGTATGCTACCTTCTGAGTAACTTATTCATATCTCTTCCAGTTCATTAATTTTCTTGTTAGCTGCTTTCAATTTGGTATTTACATACTCAGTTTTTATTTTAATGATTATATTGTTTATTTATGGAAATTTTATGTGGTTTCCAATACAAATCTGCAGTATTCACAGTTTCTTATGCTTTTACCATCTTTTTGATATCTTTATTTATTTATTTAATGTATAAAATTATTTTAGAGTCCATATTTGATGATTACGCAGTTCTTACAAATCTGATTCTACTTTGCATTTTTTGTTGACTTTCTCAAGTTATTCAATTTCTTTGTATATATTTTTAAAATTTTTTATTGTGAACTCATGTTCCTTTGACTTTATCTATGGACACTCTCTGAAACTATTTAAAGAATATTACTCAAAAAAAAAAAAAAAAACGCTCTGTTTGCTCCCACCAGTTGTTTGCAGGCACTTACCAACTCAAGACCACTTGGACTAAATTTTTATCTGAGACTATTTTTAGACTACTCAAGTACAGTGAATTATGGCCTCCAAACTAACGTGAACACACGCTTATGGGTTAGAAATTCTCAGATGAAGTGTTTTGGGATTTTTCTTTTCTTTCTTTTTAAAAATAACATTCAAATCAAAGTCCAAGATACTGAAATCTCCTTTGTGGGAATGGGTTTTCTAGTTTGTCCATTGTGAGTGTCATCCTTAGGGTCCTGTTTTTAAACAGAGCTTGCCAATCAGAGTTCTTGCCCTCTCTGGACCCTAGGCTGTGTCTTTTGACTTCCATGCTGTATACCATTAAAACCAAGTTTGTACACAAGGATACACTGACAGAAGCACACAAGGAGAGAAAGGTGCTTTCTCATCCGTTCTTATCTTTTTTTATTTTCTTTACTGTCAGCTCATTTGGGCTTTTTAAATGTTTTATTTTAAAATATAGTTTATCCAGCATTTTAGGTGTTCTGCACCCAGAGGAAAGGAAGGGAAAGAGACAGTTTGTGGCTAATATCCTTCTTTCTTCCCTCAGATTGCAAATACTGCAAATAAATCTACTCTATTCTGTTTAATTAATCATTTCTGACACACAGTTCAGATCAGTTCAGTCACTCAGTTGTGTCCAGCTCTTTGTGATCCCATGTACTGCAGCACACCAGGCTTCCCTTGTCCATCACAAACTCTTGAAGAAGTGAAGTGAAGTGAAGTCGCTCAGTCGTGTCCGACTCTTTGTGACCCCATGGACTGTAGCCTACCAGGCTTTTCTGTCCATGGGATTCTCTAGGCAAGAATACTGGAGTGGGTTACTCAAATTCATGTCCATCGAGTCAGTGATGTCATCCAACCATCTGATTCTTTGTCGTCCCCTTCTTCTCCTGCCCCCAATCCCTCCCAGAATCAGGGTCTCTTCAAATGAGTCAGCTCTTCGCATCAGGTGACCAAAGTATTGGAGTTTCAGCTTCAACATCAGTCTTTCCAATGAACACCCAGGACTGATCTCCTTTAGGATGGACTGGTTGGATCTCCTTGCAGTCCAAGGGACTCTCAAGAGTCTTCTCCAATACCACAGTTCAAAAGCATCAATTCTTCGGCACTCAGCTTTCTTTATAGTCCAACTCTCATATCCATACGTGAATACTGGAAAAATCATAGCTTTGACTAGACGGACCTTTGTTGGCAAAGTAATATCTCTGCTTTTGAATATACTGTCTAGGTTGGTCATGATTTTTCTTCAAGGAGCAAGAGTCTTTTAATTTCATGGCTGCAGTCACCATCTGCGGTCACCATCCTGGCATACACTAGGCATTTAATAAATGTTGGTCGAAATAAATTTATTCTCTATTATTTTAATAAAATTCTCAAAATATTTTCAGAGAGAGTATAATTTCCCTCTCTTGGGTTCTCTGTTTTACTCCTTTTCACATACATAATGTTTATTTTCAGTCTTTATGTAGTCTTTATTAATAACATGCTAATTCACAATAAACTTCTGAATCAAGCAACATTTTTTACCTGAAAACTCAATTATCAGATAGCAGCCCAACATCAGCTATTTGAAATGAGATGATTATATAAAGTGTGGGAAGTCCTGACTTTGCAATGCAATTTATCTATATTTAGGCTTGTCGTGGGACTTCCCATGTGGCTCAGGGGTAAGGAATCCACCTGCAAAAGCAAGAGACATGGATTTGATACCTGTATATACGGAAGATCCCCTAGAAGAGGAAATGGCAACCCACTCCAGTATTCTTGCCTGAAAATTTTCATGAACAGAGAGGCCTGGCAGGCTACAGTCGATGATGTCTCAAAGAGTCAGACAAGACTGAGTGAATGAGCATGCACGCAGAATTCCTCACCTGATGGTATCAAACTTTTACACCTAAGTGACCCTTACATCAGAGATGAGTGAAGACATAAATGGGACCCAAAGACATAGCTAGAGCTTTTTTAACTTAAAAAAGTCATTAAAATATTAATTTGTACTCCAGAATAAGTTGATATCTCTTATTAGCAGAGATACTTTAAATTATTCACAGGCAAATTATATACCGTCATCATCACCACCAATTTCAGTGCCAAGGTGTCCATTGAAAAGATGTACTGCATTTGCATTATAGCTTTGCCTACTTCCAGGATATGGGTGTGTATGCCACTTTTGGAAACACCACATTACACAGTTTAAATGGAGAGATATGTGAAATTCAAAAAAAAAAGACTGTTCTGGAAAGAGCCCAACTTTTTCACAGCTCAGACATTTTACCTTTAACCTCAAGTACAGCTCTAATTCAAGAGCAGGGAGCTTAATTGCCTAAGTGGTATTGCTTGGAACATCAGTGAGCAGAAAGGGCAAGTTTGGGACTGTAGCAAACCAGGAGGACCTCGGTCCAGTCCAAAGGGGTAGGGCTGCCACTCATCTGCAGCCCAGTGTTTCCACGTGGGAGTGCAGATCAGAGCTGTAGATCTCCCAAACCAAGAATCCAGGTTCTTATGTGCCTACTCCTAATTTTAAAAATTTGTCTCAGCTAGGTAGACTGGGAAGCTTTGAGTGATTCCTAAAGTTTTAAAATAGAACATGAGAGATGATTTTCATAATTTTGCAGTAGAGAAAAAGCTTTCTAAATTGTGGCAAAAAAACTCAGAAGACAAATGTATATATATATATAACTTGGTTATATCTGTATATACTGCAGATGGTGATGATTACAGCCATGAAATTAAAAGACACTTACTCCTTGGAAGGAATGTTATGACCAACCTAGATAGCATATTAAAAAGCAGGGACATTACTTTGCCAACAAACGTCTGTCTAGTCAAAGCTATGGTTTTTCCAGTAGTCATGTATGGATGTGAGTTGGACTGTGAAGAAAGCTGAGTAGGAAAGAACTGATGCTTTTGAACTGTGGTATTGGAGAAGACTCTTGAGAGTCCCTTGGACTGCAAGGAGATCCAACCTGTCCATCCTAAAGGAGATCAGTCCTGGGTGTTCATTGGAAGGACTGATGTTGAAGCTGAAACTCCAATAGTTTGGCCACCTGATGCGAAGAGCTGACTCATTTGAAAAGACTCTGATGCTGGGAAAGATTGAGGGCAGGAGGAGAAGGGGACAACAGAGGATGCGATGATTGGATGGCATCACCAACTGGATGGACATGGGTTTGGGTGGACTCCAGGAGTTGGTGATGGACAGGGAGGCCTGGCCTGCTGCGATTCTTGGGGTCGCAAAGAGTCGGACATGACTGAGCAACTGAACTGAACAAAGTCACATGCAAAAGCTAACAAATATTTCCAGACAAAATACTAATTTCTTAATATATGAAGTGTGTTGGAAGTGAGATAAATATATATTCCAATAAAAAATATTGGCAACAATATGAAGGGATGGTTCACAGAAAAAGAAATGGGTGAACAACATCACTCATAATAGGAGACATGTTAATTAAATTACTAGGTTGGTCATAACTTTCCTTCCAAGGAGTAAGTGTCTTTTAATTTCATGGCTGTAAAGTACCATATTTCACTGGCTTATTTGGCAAAGATCAAAGAGCTTCAAATCACATTGTTGGCAAAGAGATGGATAACAGACCTCTCATATATTGACCAGAGTCTACAAGATAGTATTTGTCAGAATTTATCAAATTTATGAACATACTAACCTTTTGACCCAACAAGTCATTTTGCACTCAGGTACATAAAATGAGTCAAGGACACATTTACAATAATATATATTACAGTACTCTCTGTGCACACTCTTTGTCTTATGTACAAAGAAGAGGATTTAAAGCAACTGTTAAATCTTGTTTGTACAAGATTACATATGGGTCCAGATTCATGCTCTTTGTGTGGTAGGCAAGAAAACATAGTGGTAAAGAGTATATGCCCACAAATCAGATTCCTCATTGTCAAAATAAGATCTACCACTCACTAGGTCTGCAGTGTTTGGGCTGGTTATTTAGCAGCATGGGACTCTGAAAATTTAGCAGTTTGGTCATCTGAAAAATGGCAGTGGTAATAGTCATTACTTCATAATGGGGTTATTGAAAGGCTCAAATGAATGCAATTCATGGAAAAGATTTTAAATATGTTCTAGTGAGGATAATCATATTTTCCAAAGATGGCTCCCATCGCATGTACTCTTTTGCAATGTGACTTTGTCCTTCTCTATTAAGAGATGGAGTGTGTTTTTCCACTCCCTTGAGTCTGGGCAGACCCTGGATCTGCTTTGACCAAGAAGATACAGAAAAAATGATGCTGTACCAGTCTGGTGATAGTGCTTAAGTGGCCTGGTAATATTCGCTTCTGCCTTGTAGAAGTCAGCTACTGTGTAAGAAGTACAATACTGTGAAACCACCATGCCATGAAAGCCCAAGTCACGTGGAGGGGCTCTGAAGGATGAAATGCCATTGGAGAGAGATAATTCGAGGAGCACTTGAAGTCTCTTATATGTGAGTGAACAAGCCATCTCGGAAGTGGGACCCATAGCCTCAGCTGCCCCATCTAACACCATATGGAACAGAGACAAAATACTTAGCCAAGACTTTCCCAGAGTCCTCACCCACAAAATCATAAATAAAGCAAAATGGTTATTTTAAAGTAGTAGATTTTGGTACAGTTTGTTACATGGCAATAACCAAAATATCTTTTATAAGATATTCAAAAATGGTATCTGCTATTATTTTATACAAGAAGTACATGAAGTCCCTCAAAAAATTACTAAAATAGCCATAATCATTTCATTAGTAAAAAAATTTTTTTTTTATTTTTGAAATGGTATTTTAACTGATGTCACAAAAGGGAGGTTTTCAGAATTCCCCAGAAATTAAAAAAAAAAAAAATGAACATAAGAAGGGATGAATAAATTTAATCTAAAAGTGTTAGTCACTCAGTCGTGTCCAACTCTTTGTGACCCCATGAACTGTAGCTCACCAGGCTCCTCTGTCCATGGAATTCTATCATATACTGATGCATATATATGGAATCTAAAAAGATGGTACTGATGGATTTATTTTCAGAATAGCAATGGAGAAGCAGACATAGAGAAAAAAACCTATGGACATGGGGGAGGGGAGGAGGGAGAGGGTGAAGTGTATGGAGAGAGTAACATGGAACTTAAAATACCATATGTAAAATAGATAGCCAACAGGAATTTTCTGTATGACTCAGGAAACTCCAACAGGGGCTCTGTGACAATCAAGAAGGTGGGCTGGGGAGGGAAGTTCAGGAGGGAGGAGACATGGATGTACCTATGGCTGATTCTTATTGCTGTTTGACAGAAAACCATAAAATTCTATAAAGTAATTATCCTTCTATTAAAAAAATGAATAAAATGGCAAAAAAAAAAAAAAAAAAAATACTGGAGTACATAGCCATTCCCTTCTCCAGGGAGATCTTATAGACTCTGGAATCAAACCTGGGTCTCCCTCATTGCAGGAAGATTCATAAATGTCTGAGTGACCAGGGAAGCCCTAATTTAATCTAAACCAAGTAAAATTGTTGGGAAATTCTAGACTTATGCAAAACACGCTTACTTTTTACAATACAAAGATAAACAAAATGTTCTCATATTTTACATTTTCAGATCCAGTTGCTTGGGAGCAAACATGAAGAAAAAGACTAGATATGAATCTCTCCTATATGTGTGTTTATCTCTTAACTTATTCCTATTCTCTAAAGTGATGCATGAACACTATGAAAAAGCAAAAAGAGAGGACAATGAAAAAGGAACTCTCCAGGTCAGTAGGTGCCCAATATGCTAATCGAGACCAGTGGAGAAATAACTCCAGAAAGAATGAAGAGACGGAGCCAAAGCAAAAACAACACCCAGTTATGGATGTGACTGGTGATGGAAGTAAAGTCCAATGCTATAAAGAGCAATATTGCATAGGAACCTGGAATGTTATGTCCATGGATCAAGGCAAATCGGAAGTGGTCAAACAGGAGATGGAAAGCGTGAACATTGATGTTTTAAGAATCATCAAACTAAAGTGTACTGGAATGGGTGAATGTAATTCAGAACCATTATAACTACTACTGTGGGCAAGAATCCCTCGGAAGAAGTGGAGTAGCCATCATAACCAACAAAAGAGTCTAAAGTGTGTACTTGGGTGCAATCTCAAAAATGACAAAATGATCTCTATTTGTTTCCAAGGCAAACCATTCAATATCACAGTAATCCAAGTCTATATCCTGACCAGTAATGCTGAAGAAGCTGAAGTTGAATGGTTCTATGAAGACCTACAATATCTTCTAGAACTAGCACCCAAAAAAGATGTCCTTTTCATTATAGGGGACTAGAATGCGAAAGTAGGAAGATACTGAGAGAGAGATACCTGGAGTAACAGGCAAATTTGGCCTTAGAGTACAAAATGAAGCAGGTCAAAACTAACAGTTTTGCCAAGAGAACACACTGGTCATAGGAAACACCCTCTTCCAACAACACAAGAGAAGATTTTCTACACATGGACATCACCAGATGGTCAATACTGAAATCAGATTGATTACATTCTTGACAGCCAAAGATGGAGAAGCTCTATACAGTCAGCAAAAACAAGCTCAGATCATGAACTCTTTATAGCCAAATTCAGACTTAAATTGAAGAAAGTAGGGAAAACCACTAGCCCATTCATCTATGACCTAAATCAAATCCCTTACAATTACGCAGTGGAAGTGACAAATAGATTCAAGGGATTAGGTCTCATAGACAGAGTGCCTGAAGAACTATGGATGGAGGTTCGTGACACTGTAGAGGAGGAAGGGATCAAGGCCATCCCCAAGAAAAAGAAATGCAAAAAGGCAAAATGGTTGTCTGAGGAGGCCTTACAAACAGCTAAGAAAAGAAGAGAAGCTAAAGGCAAAAGAGAAAAGCAAAGATATAACCATTTGAATTGCAGAATTCCAAAGAATAGAGAGGAGAGATAAGAATGCCTTCCTCAGCGATCAAGGCAAAGAAATAGATGAAAACAATAGAATGGGAAAGACTAGAGATCTCTTCAAGAAAATTAGAACATTTCATGCAAAGATGGGCACAATAAAGGACAGAAATGATATGGACCTAACAGAAGCAGAAGATATTGAGACAAGGTGGCAAGAATACACAGGATAACTATACAAAAAAGATCTTCATGACCCAGATAGCCACGATGGTGTGATCACTCACCCAGAGTCAGACATCCTGGAATGGGAAGTCAAGTGGGCCTTAGGAAGCATCATTACAAACAAAGCTAGTGGAGGTGATGGAATTCCAGTTGACCTATTTCAAATCCTAAATGATGCTGTTATAGTGCTGCATTCAATATGCCAGCACATTTGGGAAATGCAGCAGTGGCCACAGGACTGGAAAAGGTCAGTTTTCATTCCAATCTCAAAGAAAGGCAATGCCAAAGAATGCTCAAACTACCACACAATTGCACTCATCTCACACGCTGGCAAAGTAATGCTCAAAATTCTCCAAGGCAGATTTCAACAGTACATGAACCATGAGCTTCCAGATGTTCAAGCTAGACTTAGAAAAGGTAGAGGAACTAGAGATCAAATTGCCAACATCCACTGGATCATTGAGAAAGCAAGAGAGGTCCAGAAAAATACTTACTTCTGTTTTATTGACTATGCCAAAGCCTTTGACAGTGTGAATCACAATAAACTGTGCAAAAATCTGAAAGAGATGGGAATACCAGACCACCTGACCTGCCTCTTGAGAAACCTGTATGAAACAACAGTTTGAAAGGAGTACGTTAAGGGTGTATATTGTCACCCTGCTTATTTAACTTATATGCAGAGTACATCACGCAAAATGCCTGGCTGGATAAAGCACAAGCTGGAATCAAGATTGTTGGGAGAAATATCAATAACCTCAGATATGCAGATGACACCACCCTTATGGCAGAAAGTAATGAAAAACTAAAGAGCCTCTTGATGAAAGAGGAAGAGGTCAGTGAAAAAGTTGGCTTAAAACTCAGCATTCAGAAAACTCAGATCATGGCAACTGGTCCAATCACTTCATGGCAAATAGATGGGGAAACAATGAAAACAGTGGCTAACTTTATTTTGGGGGGCTCCAAAATCACTGCAGTTGGTGACTGCAGCCATAAAATTAAAAGACGCTTGCTCCTTGGGAGAAAAGCTATGACCAAGCTAGACAGCGTATTTAAAAGCAGAGACATTACTTTGCCAACAAAGTTCTGTCTTGTCAAAGCCTTGGTTTTTCCGGTAGTCATTTATGGATGTGAGAGTTGGACTTAAACAAAGCTAAGCACCAAAGAATTTATGCTTTTGAGCTGTGGTATTGGAGAAGACTCTTGAGAGTCCCTTGGACTGCAAGGACATCATATCAGTCAATCCTGAAGGAACTCAGTCCTAAATATTCATTGGAAGCACTGATGATGAAGCTGAAACTCCAATTTTTGGCCATCTGATGCAAAGAACTAATTCATTGGAAAAGACCCTGTTGCTGGGAAAGACTGAAGGTGGGAGGAGAAGGGGACAGCAGAGGATGAGGTGGTTGGATGGCATCAATGATGAGATGGTGATAAGTCTGGGTAAGCTCTGGGAGTTGGTGATGGACAGGGAAGCCTGTAGTGCTGCAGTCCATGGGATCACAAAGAGTCGGACATGACTGAGCAACTGAACTGAACTAAAAGTGATCGTGAAACTCCCAGAAGGTGCAGTGATTAAGACTGTGCTTCTAGTGCAAGGGGCACAGGTTTGATCCCATGGGCAGAGAAGCCTGGTGTATTACAGCCCATGGGGTGATAAAGAGTCAGACACGACTGAGTTACTAACACACACACACATACAGAACTATCTCCTTGCATGCTGCCAAAAAAAAAGTTGATAAAGTGATTTACTGATTTAAGATGAAGTCTTAATAATGACTCCTTAGACAAGTGAAATCTCTGTCTTATAAAATGCATGGATAGACAGCTAATCAGGTATCCTTTGTTCACCCACAATTTGGCTAGTTACATTAGTAAAAGATACTTAAGCTGATTTATGTCAACAGAGCACAGTAGTATCTTTTTAATAATACTGTATTCAGATAGAACCACAGACATTACTGAAATCTTTAACCAGTCTCTGCAGTCCAGTAAACCCCCAATTCAGCTGCCTTCCAGTTGCTTTAAGTTAACTTTCCTCCTCTCACACTGAAATTGTTTTGTAAAAAAGGGGCAATATCTTCACTGCTACAGAATCCTTTAATACTGCTCTTTCTCCAACCTCATTGGGCTTTGCCTATGGTAGATACTCAGTAATTATCAGTTAAATTAAACTTTAAAAACTTGAGTAAGACCCAGCCTTCATCCTAAGAGAGATTTCAGTCTAACAGAAATAGGTCAGAAAACAGTTACTGACATGGTCTACAGACAACCTTGTCACTGGCCCAAACATTTTGTTTTAAAGAGTAATAAATTATTTCATGGATCTAATCCTTTTACCCTGGGTGCAATTTCTACTGTTGCTTATGACTGGAAATAGGGGTGGAGCTCTAGATTAGAATCATGGGTTTTGAGAGCACAGCTTTTGATGGGGAAAACATTGTTGCATAAAAGGAATTGATGCAGAGAGTAATAATTAGGATAATCATCACCAGTCATGGTGTGCTCACCATGTGCCAAGCATGGTATAGATAATTTTCTACATATTATTTCATTAATCTTTACAACAGAACAAAAGAAGTATAATTATCAGGGTTTTATAGTTTTGGGAACCAAGGTTTAGAGAAAATTTAAGAAATATCTCCCTCCACCCACTCACCCCATTCACCATCACCACCAAAAACATTAAAGGCAGAAGTCAGACATCCTTACTCAGTCACTGTGACTCTGGAGGGATTCAATGACAAGTCCCTCCCTCCTGACCAAGTGTGTGACCCATTAGATTCACATTCCCAGATCCTTGAATCTTATGCCAAATCATACAGGAGACAGTGATGGAGGTGAGTCACCTAACAGTAGCATCTTAAAAAGAGTTCTGTGTTCTCAAATCCACATCATCCACACAACTTCATGGACTGCTTCTTGAGGCCTGGTGGGGCAGCTCTTCACTTCCTCCACAATTTAATTCACCAGCCAGGATTCTTCCAAGTGCTTCTTTTTTAATCAGACTGAATTTCTGTTGTGTTCAAGCAAACAACCACAACTGATAACTT
Source organism: Oreotragus oreotragus (assembly GCA_006410675.1). NCBI lineage: Eukaryota > Metazoa > Chordata > Mammalia > Artiodactyla > Bovidae > Oreotragus > Oreotragus oreotragus. The sequence goes on along the minus strand of SJYX01016355.1, from coordinate 46,650 downwards.
AGTATCAAGGAGCAGGACTAAAGAAGTGTGATCATCACACTGAGATGGGCACAAGGAAGTGAGACTGCCATCTGTGAGGGGGCAGGCCTGGGAATCAGCTCAGACAGGCACTCACGAACCTGACCAAGCCAGTGCCCAGGGTCACCCAGACAGCACATCTCCAGCTGCTGACGCCCGAGGACCTGGGAAGTCACTGCCCCCAGGGAGGAACACCAAGACCACAGGCTTACAAAGTTGATTCTGAACACAGGATGAATTAAAGCTACAAAGCACATGTTCAAACATGAAATTTCCACCTCCAGACATGGAAGAAAATCTGTGGCTTTTCTGAGTGGTATATACATTTACCTATGGCTGATTCATGCTGGTATATGGCATGAAACCAACACAATATTGTAAAGCAATTATCTTCCAATTAAAAGTAAATAAATTTAAATATATATTTAAAGTGCTTCTTATCATCTTACAGATGAACCCGTGGAAAAGCAAACCCAAAAGATTGATAATGCTATTTGCTGAATCCAAATATTAATGCCAGTTAATTCCACAACCTTGCAGTCTCTTATTTGCCTTGATCGGGAAAGAGCAGAATCCTTCCAATTGGAACAGTGATATCTAGAGGAAGTGGAGGTTTAAAGTATTTATTTGTTTGTTTGTTTATTAAATAGAGGGAGTAGAGAATCTGGAGAAGTCCATTTAATTCTCACAAGAAAACAATGAAGTAGATGGTATTTTATGGACAAGAAAATATGTTATAGGAAAAAAAAAAAATAAACAACAACAAACAAACTTTTAGGTTTCACACTGTAAAAGGCAGAGCCAGAATTCAAACCAAGAAAGTCTGATCCAAAGCCCACGCTCTAAACCATGGTTCAACAAACTTGCAGTGAAGGACTTTGCAGGTCAAATGACAGCCATCTGGCCAAGGATTTGGCTCTGCTGATAAAGGCAAAAGCAACAGAGTATAATACAGAACAAATAGGTATGGTTGTGATCCGATACACTGAAATGTGAATTTTATACAATTTTCCCAGATTAGTAAATATTATTCTTCTTTTGAGTTTTAAAATAATTTTAAAATGTTAAAAGCCATTCTTAGCTCATGAGATTAAAAGCAAGCATTGCTGGAGTCTGCTAACTCCTGCTATTGACTATATGATATTGTGTCAGGGAAATTGAAACTGATCTTTGAAAACAGGCCCATGATTCTATGAAAATGTACCCTCGAAAGGCTCTTTCTAGGTAAATACAGCATGCATTTATTCTCTGGCTTATAAGCTATAGGTCATCACGCCGCCAGTGATGGCAGAGCACATTTTGAAAACAGCCCCGTAGACCACATATGTAGCTATAGAGGACAGAGAATCAGGTATTCATTTCAAAAAAATAAAATAAAAGATCACATGAGCAGGAGGCACTTGAGTGTTTGGGGGAAACAGCCATGCTGATGTGAGGCCAGCTGAAATAGAGTTCTCTGCCAAGGAACTAAAATACAAAGAGACAGACATGTTTACTTTGCTTCCTATAAATGATTTATGAGAACTTTAATATGGCTACTGAGTATACTTTAAGTTTGTTAGACATTTTCCTTTTTTGACAAGGGAAAAATTTGTAAATTGAAGAGCTCAATATGTGAACTTAGGTTCCAGAATCAAAGACATGTTTGAGCTCTTTGGAAGAAGTTTCTCTCTGACCATTTTGCTCCCTGCTGCTATGTATATGACCAATGTATATTTCCCTGGGGTCACTAAAACTCAGACATTAATAGCAGAAAAAAGACACGGTGTCAATTACAAATTCCACATCTACATTCAAGAAAGACAGAGAGGGACTTCGTTGGTTGTCAAATGGATAAGACTCCGCACTTCCAATACAAGGGCATTGGTTTGATCCCTGGTCAGGGAACTGAGATCCCACATACCGCATATGGCTGCTTTCCCATTGGAGAGTACCACCAGGTCTGTATGACCCTCAAAGCCTAACATATTTGCTCTCTGGTCCTTCGACAGAAAGGTTTGCTCACCCCTGAGTGAGGCAGATAATGAGGCAAAGGACTGAGCAGGAAGGTGAGAGGATGAGGGCTCGTCCAGGTGGCACTGTCACCTCCAACTGAGAGAGCCTAGAAAGAAAGCCTTATGCCTTCAAGGGGATCAAGACGAGATGGAGCGGCTAGGAAACCCACTCATGAATGCACCTATGGGTGGCATCGCATTGTTTAAAGTCAAATTAAAGGACAGACCGAACGTTCTTTGGAATTCCACTGAAATGTGCTAGAGCAGCATACAGAAGCCAACTTTCACGTAGATTAAACCTTTCAGAAAAAGAGCAGTAACTTTGTGTTTTGGAGGAAGGGCTGAGTATGCAGAGAGATGCATGTTACAAATATATTTCAAAGGTCTGTAGTAAGGAGTGGGACAGGTGCAGAAAATTGAGGCGTTGCTCTTTTTTAGATTTTTTTGAAATATTTTATTCAATTTTAGTTGATTTACAATGTTGTATTTATTTCAGGTATACAGCAAAGTGAATCAGTTATACAGTATGTGTGTGTCTGTGTGAGTCACTCAGTCGTGTTCAACTCTTTGCAACCCCATAGGCTGTAGCTCGCCCAGGCTCCTCTGTCCATGGAATTCTCCAGTCAAGAATACTGGAGTGGGTTGCTATTCCCTTCTCTAGGAGATCTCCCCCACCCAGGGATCGAACTCAGGACTCCCACACTGCAGGGAGATGCTTTACCATCTGAGCCACCAGGGCAACCCATTCATATACATATATCCATTCTTTTTTTTTTAAGATTCTTTTCCCATATAGGCCATTACAGAATATTGAACAGAATTCCCTGTACTATACAGTAGGTTCTCATTAGTTATCTATTTTATATATGTATGCTTAGTCACTTCAGTCATGTCCAACTCCTTGCAACCCTATAGACTAGAGCCCACCAGGTTCCTCTGTTCATGAGATTCTCGAAGCAAGAACACTGGAGTGGGTTGCCATGCCCTCTTCCAGTGGATCTTCCCAACCCAGGAAATGAACCTGAGTCTCATGAGTCTCCTGAATTGCAGGCAGATTCTTTACTGACGGAGCCACAGAGGAAGCCCCTATTTTATTACAAATAGTAACCTGCCTCTTGAGAAACCTGTATGCAGGTCAGGAAGCAGCAGTTAGAGCTGGACATGGAACAACAGACTGGTTCCAAATAGGAAAAGGAGTACAACAAGGCTTTATATTGTCACCCTGCTTATTTAGCTTATATGCAGAATACATCATGAGAAACGCTGGACTGGAAGAAACACAAGCTGGAATCAAGATTGCCGGGAGAAATATCAATAACCTCAGATATGCAGATGACACCACCCTTATGGCAGAAAGTGAAGAGGACCTAAAAAGCCTCTTGATGGAAGTGAAAGAAGAGAGCGAAAAAGTTGGCTTAAAGCTCAACATTCAGAAAACGAAGATCATGGCATCCAGTCCCATCACTTCCTGGGAAATAGATGGGGAAACAGTGGAAACAGTGTCAGACTTTATTTTTTGGGGCTCCAAAATCACTGCAGATGGTGACTGCAGCCATGAAATTAGAAGACGCTTACTCCTTGGAAGAAAAGTTATGATCAACCTAGACAGTGTATTCAAAAGCAGAGACATTACTTTGCCGACTAAGGTCTGTCTAGTCAAGGCTATGGTTTTTCCAGTGGTCATGTATGGATGTGAGAGTTGGACTGTGAAGAAGGCAGAGAACTGAAGAATTGATGCTTTTGAAGTGTGGTGTTGGAGAGGACTCTTGAGAGTCCCTTGGACTGCAAGGAGATCTAACCAGTCCATTCTGAAGGAGATCAACCCTGGGATTTCTTTGGAAGGAATGATGCTAAAGCTGAAACTCCAGTGCTTTGGCCACCTCATGAGAAGAGTTGACTCATTGGAAAAGACTGATGCTGGGAGGGATTGGGGGCAGGAGGAGAAGGGGACGACCGAGGATGAGATGGCTGGATGGCATCACGGACTCGATGGACGTGAGTCTGAGTGAACTGCGGGAATTGGTGATGGACAGGGAGGCCTGGCGTGCTGCGATTCATGGGGTCACAGAGAGTCGGACACAACTGAACGGCTGAACTGAACTGAACTGAACTGAACCTGTCAATCCCAATTTATCTTTTGCCTCACCGTTTCCTCCTGGTAACTATAAGTTTGCTTTCTATATCAGTGACTCTACTTCTGTCTTGAAAATAAGTTCATTTTTACTCTTTTTAGATGTCACATATAAGTGATATCATATATTTGTCTTTCTGTGTCTGACTTACTTCACTCAGTATAACAATCTCTCGGTCCATCCATGTTGCTACAAACCGCGTTATTTGTTCTTTTTGTGGCAGAGTAATATTCCATTGTATATGTTTACCACATCTTCTTTATCCATGCATCTGTATATGAAGATTTAGTTTACTTCCATGTCCTGGCTATTGTAAATAGTGCTGCAATGAATACCAAGGTACAAGTATCTTTTTGAATTAAGATTTTCACCTGGTATATGCCCTGGAGTGGGATCACTGGCTCATATTTCAATATTTTTCAATGAAGAATAGTTGATTTGCAATGTTGTGTTAGTGTCTGATGTATAGCAAAGAGATTCAGTTATATATCTATAATGCATATTATATAATATATAAAATATATAATGTACAATGTCAGATTTTTTAATTATTGAGCATAATTCCCTGATTATACAGTAGGTCCCTATTATTTCTCTATTTTATATATGGTAGTGTGTATCTGTTAATATGAAACTTCGTTCTTTTTTTTTTTTTGAGGCTTCATTCTTGACTGTGTATACCTCTGTAGTACTTAAGTATTACAATAAGCATTTTTAGTAATTTGCTGCTGCTGCTAAGTCGCTTCAGTCGTGTCCGACTCTGTGCGACCCCATAGATGGCAGCCCACCAAGCTCCTCATCCCTGGGATTCTCCAGGCAAGAACATTGGAGTGGGTTGCCATTTCCTCGTCCAGTGCATGAAAGTGAAAAGTGAAAAGTGAAAGTGAAGTCGCTCAGTCGAGTCCGACTCTTTGAGACCCCATGGACTGCAGCTTACCAGGCTCCTTCATCCATGGGATTTTCCAGGAAAGAGTACTGGAGTGGGATGCCATTGCCTTCTCTGTTTAGTAATTTAATAAAGTAATAAACATGGAAGATTTTAAAAAGGAAGAAAAAATATGTCCCATTAAAGAATTGTAACTGTTAGTTTTGTAGGCTCAAAGATGATGGTGATCATTTGACTCTGCAAGAAAAAGGAAGTAGAAGAAGCAAATCAGGAAATGCTTTACGAAGATGTGACATTTGCAATAACCCTTTAAGCATCTACAGAATTTGACAGGGTGAAGAGGGCATCGTCTGCCAAAGAAATGAACAAAGATGCAACGGTAGGGGTGCTCTGGCCACAAAGAAGAAAGAGTCTGCCCAGATGGTCTTTGGGTTGATTGATTTGGGTACTTTGTTTACAAGGCTAATTTAGCTGTATGCACACAGATAACTTCACAAAACCATCAGCTATAAAGGCCTGTTTAGCTACTTATCAGCGAAGATTGCACCAAAAAGAAAAATTACAAGAGAAAATAAAGAATAACATTTCTTTTATACTAAAATAAATGCAGATGATGTGGGACCTTCTTGAAGAAATACAGCCACACTTAGAATAACTAAAGTGGATCAATCCAGCAACCTCACTTTTCAAATTAATTAGTCACTATAACTTTTCCTGATAGAAATGAACTTGGAAAGTCAGCTCCCAGGTTAAAGGATGGTTACTATGCCTTCTTAGTCTACCAGTGACTCTAAAATGGACCCTGCCTTTCCCAAGACTACTGAACCAATATCTCTGCCGTTGGCAACCAAAAGTCTATTTTTATCAGACTTCCAGGTGCTATTTCTAGAACTGTGCTTGAGTGTTGCCTGCAGAGGGACGGGTCAGCAGTGGGCTGCTGCAGGGGCAGGGGTTCTGAGTGCAGCAGACGTGGGTATGGCGTAAGCCCTCTTGGAGGAGGTCGCCATTCACCTGGTGGGGAGCCACCAGAACTAACACAGGACTGGGGAAACAGACTCTTGGAGGGCACAAACAAAACCTTGTGCACACCAGGACCCAGGAGAAAGGAGCAGCGACCCCACAAGAGACTGACCCAGCCTTGCCTGTGAGTGTCCGGAGTCTCTGGCAGAGGCGTGGATCAGCAGTGGCCTGCGGCAGGGTCAGAGGAACTCAGTGCAGCAGTGCCTGCATGGGACTTTTTGAAGGAGGTCCATTATCTTCATTACCTCCACCATAGTTTGGCCTCAGGTCAAACAACAGGGAGGGAACACAGCCCCACCCATCAACAGAAAATTGGATTAAAGATTTACTGAGCATGGCCCCACCCATCAAAACAAGAAAAGAACCAGTTACCCCCTCAGTCAGTCTCTCCCATCAGGAAACTTTCATAGGCCTCTTATCCTTATCTATCAGAGGGAAGACAGAATGAAGACCACAATCACAGAAAACTAACCAAACTGATCACATGGATCACAGTTCAGTTCAGTTCAGTCACTCAGTTGATTTGGACCCCATGAATCACAGAGCTCCAGGCCTCCCTGTTCATCATCAACTCCTGGACTTCACTCAGACTCACATCCATTGAGTCAGTGATGCCATCCAGCCATCTCATCCTCAGTCGTCCCCTTCTCCTCCTGCCACCAATCCTTCCCAGCATCAAAGTCTTTTCCAATGAATCAACTCTTCGCATGAGGTGGCCAAAGTACTGGAGTTTCAACATCATTCCTTCCAAAGAAATCCCAGGGCTGATCTCCTTCAGAATGGACTGGTTGGATCTCCTTGCAGTCCAAGGGACTCTCAAGAGTCTTCTCCAACACCACAGTTCAAAAGCATCGATTCTTCGGCGCTCAGCTTTCTTCACAGTCCAACTTTCACATCCATACATGACCACAGGAAAAACCATAGCCTTGACTAGGCGGACCTTAGTCGGCAAAGTAATGTCTCTGCTTTTGAATATACTATCCAGGTTGGTCATAACTTTTCTTCCAAGGAGTAAGCGTCTTTTAATTTCATGGCTGCAGTCACCATCTGCAGTGATTTTGGAGCCCAAAAAAATAAAGTCTGACACTGTTTCCACTGTTTCCCCATCTATTTCCCATGAAGTGATGGGACCGGATGCCATGATCTTCGTTTTCTGAATGTTGAGCTTTAAGCCAACTTTTTCGCTCTCCTCCTTCACTTTCATCAAGAGGCTTTTTAGCTCCTCCTCACTTTCTGCCATAAGGGTGGTGTCATCAGCATATCTGAGGTTATTGATATTTCTCCCGGCAATCTTGATTCCAGCTTGTGTTTCTTCCAGTCCAGCGTTTCTCATGATGTACTCTGCATATAAGTTAAATAAGCAGGGAGACAATATACAGCCTTGACGTACTCCTTTTCCTATTTGGAACCAGTCTGTTGTTCCATGTCCAGTTCTAACTGTTGCTTCCTGACCTGCATACAGATTTCTCAAGAGGCAGGTTAGGTGGTCTGGTATTCCCATCTCTTTCAGAATTTTCCACAGTTTATTGTGATCCACACAGTCAAAGGCTTTGGCATAGTCAATAAAGCAGAAATAGATGTTTTTCTGGAACTCTCTTGCTTTTTCCATGATCCAGCGGATGTTGGCAATTTGATCTCTGGTTCCTCTGCCTGTTCTAAAACCAGCTTGAACATCAGGGAGTTCACGGTTCACATATTGCTGAAGCCTGGCTTGGAGAATTTTGAGCATTACTTTACTAGCGTGTGAGATGAGTGCAATTGTGCGGTAGTTTGAGCATTCTTTGGCATTGCCTTTCTTTGGAATTGGAATGAAAACTGACCTTTTCCAGTCCTGTGGCCACTGCTGAGTTTTCCAAATTTGCTGGCATATTGAGTGCAGCACTTTCACAGCATCATCTTCCAGGATTTGAAACAGCTCAACTGGAATTCCATCACCTCCACTAGCTTTGTTCTTAGTGATGCTTTCTAAGGCCCACTTGACTTCACATTCCAAGATGTCTGGCTCTAGATTAGTGATCACATCCTCATGATTATCTGGGTCGTGAAGATCTTTTCTGTACAGTTCTTCTGTGTATTCTTGCCACCTCTTCTTAATATCTTCTGCTTCTGTTAGGTCCATACCATTTCTATCCTTTATCGAGCCCATCTTTGCATGAAATGTTCCCTTGGTATCTCCAATTCTCTTGAAGAGATCTCTAGTCTTTCCCATTCTGTTGTTTTCCTCTATCTCTTTGCATTGATTGCTGAAGAAGGCTTTCTTATCTCTTCTTGCTATTCTTTGGAACTCTGCATTCAGATGCTTATATCTTTTCTTTTCTCCTTTGCTTTTCGCCTCTCTTCTTTTCAGTGCTATTTGTAAGGCTTCTCCAGACAGCCATTTTGCTTTTTTGCATTTCTTTTCCATGGGGATGGTCTTGATCCCTGTCTCCTGTACAATGTCACGAACCTCATTCCATAGTTCATCAGGAACTCTATCTATCAGATCTAGGCCCTTAAATCTATTTCTCACTTCCACTGTATAATCATAAGGGATTTGATTTAGGTCATACCTGAATGGTCTAGCGGTTTTCCCTACTTTCTTCAATTTAAGTCTGAATTTGGAAATAAGGAGTTCATGATCTGAGCCACAGTCAGCTCCTGGTCTTGTTTTTGTTGACTGTATAGAGCTTCTCCATCTTTGGCTGCAAAGAATATAATCAATCTGATTTCGGTGTTGACCATCTGGTGATGTCCATGTGTAGAGTCTTCTCTTGTGTTGTTGGAAGAGGGTGTTTGCTATGACCAGTGCATTTTCTTGGCAAAACTCTATTAGTCTTTGCCCTGCTTCATTCCGCATTCCAAGGCCAAATTTGCCTGTTACTCCAGGTGTTTCTTGACTTCCTACTTTTGCATTCCAGTCCCCTAGAATGAAAAGGACATCTTTTTGGGATGTTAGTTCTAACTAACTAACTGGTGTGGTTCAACTTCAGCTTCTTCAGCATTACTGATTGGCGCATAGACTTGGATTACCATGATATTGAATGGTTTGCCTTGGAGACGAACAGAGATCATTCTGTCATTTTTGAAATTGCATCCAAGTACTGCATTTCAGACTCTTTTTTTGACCATGATGGCTACTCCATTTCTTCTGAGGGATTTCGGCCCGCAGTAGTAGATATAATGGTCATCTGAGTTAAATTCACCCATTCCAGTCCATTTTAGTTCACTGATTCCTAGAATGTTGACGTTCACTCTTGCCATCTCTTGTTTGACCACGTCCAATTTGCCTTGATTCATGGACCTGACATTCCAGGTTCCTATGCAATATTGCTCTTTACAGCATCGGACCTTGCTTCTATCACCAGTCACATCCACAGCTGGGTATTGTTTTTGCTTTGGCTCTATCCCTTCATTCTTTCTGGAGTTATTTCCCCACTGATCTCCAGTATCATATTGGGCACCTATTGACCTGGGGAGTTCCTCTTTCAGTATCCTATCATTTTGCCTTTTCATACTGTTCATGGGGTTCTCAAGGCAAGAATACTGAAGTGGTTTGCCATTGCCTTCTCCAGTGGACCACATTCTGTCAGACCTCTCCACCATGACCTGCCCATCTTGGGTTGCCCCACGGGCATGGCTTAGTCACATTGAGTTAGAAAATGCTGTGGTCCTAGTGTGATCACAGCCTTGTCTAACTCAATGAAACAATGAGCAGTATGAAAAAGCAAAAAGATAGGACACTGAAAGAGGAACTCCCGAGGGTAGTAGGTGCCTAATATGCTACTGGAGATCAGTAGAGAAATAACTCCAGAAAGAATGAAGAGATGGGGCCAAAGCAAAAACAACACCCAGTTGTGGATATGACTGGTGATAGAAGTAAAGTCCAATGCCGTAAAGAGCAATATTGCATAGGAACCTGGAATGTTATGTCCATGACTCAAGGCAAATTAGAGGTGATCAAACAGGAGCTGGAAAGAGTGAACACCAACATTTTAAGAATCAGTGAGCTAAAATGGACTGGAATGGATAAATTTAACTCAGATGATCATTATATCTACTCCTTTGGGCAAGAATCCCTTGGAAGAAATGGAGTACCCATCATAGTCAGCAAAAGAGCCCAAAATGCCGTACTGGGATGCGATCTCAAAAATGACAGAACGATCTCTGTTCATTCCCAAGGCAAACCATTCAATAATACAGTAATCCAAGTCTATGCCCCAACCAGTAATGCTGAAGAAGCTGAAGTTGAATGGTTCTCTGAAGATCTACATGACCTTTTAGAACTAACACCCAAAAAAGATGTCCTTTTTGTTATAGGGGACTGGAATGCAAAAGCAGGAAGAAAAGAGATATCTGGAGTAACAGCCAAATTTGGCCTTGGAGAACAAAAAGAAGCAGGTCAAAGTCTAACAGAGTTTTGCCAAGAGAACACACTGGTCATAGCAAACACCTTCTTCCAACAACACAAGAGAAGATTCTACAAATGGACATCACCAGATGGTCAATACCGAAATCAGACTGATTACATTCTTGGCAGCCAAAGATGGAGAAGCTCTATACAGTCAGCAAAAATAAGATCAGGAGTTGACTGTGGCTCAGATCATGAACTCCTTATTGTCAGATTCAGACTTAAATTGAAAAAAAGGAAGGAAAACCACTAGACCATTCATCTATGACCTAAATTAAATCCCTTACATTTATACAGTGGAAGTGACGAATAGACTCAAGGGATTAGGTCTCATAGACAGAGTCTCTGAAGAACTATGGATGGAGGTTCACAACATTGTACAGGAGACAGGGATCAAGACCACCCCCAAGAAACAGAAATGCAAAAAGGCAAAATGGTTGTCTGAGGAGGCCTTACAAATAGCTAAGAAAAGAAGAGAAGCCAAAGGCAAAAGAGAAAAGGAAAGATATACCCATTTGAATGAAGAGTTCCAAAGAATAGCAAGGAGAGATAAGAATGCCTTCCTCGGTCATCAATGCAAAGAAACAGAGAGAAAAAAAAAAAAATAGAATGGGAAAGACTAGTGATCTCTGCAAGAAAATTAGAGATACCAAGGAAACATTTCATGCAAAGATGGGCACAATAAAGGACAGAAATGGTATGGACCTAACAGAAAGAAGCAGAAGATATTAAGAAGAGGTGGCAAAAGGACACTGAACTATACAAAAGGGATCTTCATGACCCAGATAACCGCAATGGTGTGATCCCTCACCTAGAGTCAGACATCCTGGAATGGGAAGTCAAGTGCGCCTTAGGAAGCATCATTATGAACAAAGCTAGTGGAGGTGATGGAATTCCACTTGAGCTATTTCAAATCCTGAAAGATGATGCTGTGAAAGTGCTGCACTCAATATGCTAGCAAATTTGGAAAACTCAGCAGAGGCCACAGGATTAGAAAAGGTACATCTTCATTCCAGTTCCAAAGAAAAACAATGTCAAAGAATGCTCAAACCACTGCACAATTATATGCATCTCACACACTAGCAAAGTAATCCTCAAAATTCTCCAAGTCAGACTTCAACAGTATGTGAACCACGAACTTCCAGATATTCAAGCTGGATTTAGAAAAGGCAGAAGAACCAGAGATCAAATTGCCAATATCAGCTGGATCATCAAAAAGGCAAGAGAGTTCCAGAGAAAACATCTGCTTCTGCTTTATAGACGACACCAAAGCTTTTGACTGTGTAGATCACAGCAAACTGTGGAAAATTCTGAAAGAGATGGGAATACCAGACCACCTGACCTGACTCTTGAGAAATCTGTATGCAGGTCAGGAAGCAACAGTTAGAACTGAACATGGAACAACAGACTGGTTCCAAATTGGGAAAGAAGTACAACAAGGCTGTATATTGTCACCCTGCTTATTTAACTTATATGCAGAGTACATCATGCAAAATGTCAGGCTGCATGAAGCACAAGCTGGAATCAAGATTGCCCACTGAAATATCAATAACCCCAGATATGCAGATGACACCACCTTATGGCAGAAAACAAAGAAAAACTAAAGAGCCTCTTGATGAAAGTGGAAGAGGTCAGTGAAAAGTTGGCTTAAACTCAACGTTCAGAAAACTAAGATCTTGGCATCTGGTTCACTGAAATATCAATAACCCCAGATATGCAGATGACACCACCTTATGGCAGAAAACAAAGAAAAACTAAAGAGCCTCTTGATGAAAGTGGAAGAGGTCAGTGAAAAGTTGGCTTAAACTCAACGTTCAGAAAACTAAGATCTTGGCATCTGGTCCCATCACTTCAAGGCAAATAGATGGGAAACAATGAAAACAGTGAGAGACTTTATTTTGGGGGGCTCCAAAGTCACTGCAGATGGTGACTGTAGCCATGAAATTAAAAGACACTTGCTCCTTGGAAGGAAAGCTATGATCAAGTTATGCAGCATATCTAAAAGCAGATATTACTTTGCCAACAAAGTCCATCTAGTCAAAGCCTTAGTTTTTCCAGTAGTCATGTATGGATGTGAGAGTTGGACTGTAGAGAAAGCTGAGTGCTGAAGAAGTGATGCTCTTGAACTGTGGTGTTGGAGAAGACTATTAAGAATCCCTTGAACTGCAGAAGATCCAACTAGTCTGTCCTAAAAGAAATCAGTCCTTAATATTCGTTGGAAGTACTGATGCTGAAGTGGAAACTCCAATACTTTGGCCACCTGATGAGAAGAACTGACTCATTGGTAAACACCCTGATGCTGGGAAAGATTGGAGGCGGGAGGAGAAGAGGACAACAGAGGATAAGCAGGTTGGATGGCATCAGTGACTAGATATATATGAGTTTGAATAAGCTCTGGGAGTTGGTGATAGACAGGGAAGCCTGTTGTGCTGCAGTCCATGGGGTCTCAAAGATTCACACATGACTGAGCAGCTGATCTGAGGTGTTATTTATGGACTAAAGTTTGAGAACCTCACTTCTAGAATGTGCACAGCATAGTTTCTTAGTGTCTGCTGTGAATGATCCTACTAAGGACATGTTAGAGCATTTGGAGATATTGCTTGTAACTTGACTGTTACAATCCAGTCACTGCAAATTAAACAAGATAGGGTCACTTTCTTTTGGGCCCATCTGAGCTACATGAGGGACTACTTGGATGTCAGATCAATGTTTCTCTTCTTCTCTAAACCTTCTTCCTACAGTTTTGGAGTGAGGGAAGTGAAGTAACTCACAGAAAGCACAAGGTCTGATAATTAGATAATGTCAAAAAATGCCAGTTGCCTCCCTCCATTTAGTTCATCTCTTAACTCCCTGTGGTAATCTGTCATAAGTGATCACAGGTCCTTACAGTGCAGCCATAATTGCTCCTAGACTCCTGAATACTTTTCTTCTTGATCAGTAGCTGCAGACCATGCCATCCTGCTGCAGTCAGCATCTGGCTGCTCTCTTAAGCAGTGGTTCTCAAGCTCTGCTCCACTGTGGAACCCCTGATTCCAATGGGATCTCATGCTGAGGGCAGCACCCAAGCAATCCAAGTCACTGTGGTTCAAGCAAGGTGTGAGGGTGGGCAGCCTGCCCTCCTCAGCCCCTCCCTCATCTTCTCAAATCAACTCCCCTGCTCAGGGGCCCAGCTGGAAAATCATCCTCTAACTCTTAGAGTGTTTTGGCATCTGAGAGATGGAAGAAATATAGTGTGAATGTTATAAAAGTGACAAGAATAGATTCTTGATCACTGGAAAGAGAGCAGAGCACTGAAATAAAGGCAAAAACAACTTTGAATTATTGCTGTCATTATAAAATGAGTAGGTGAGATAAAACCAGCCTCTCCACAGGAGTGACCGTTTTGAGAAACGTTCTCACTGATTCCACTGCTCTAATGCAGTCACCATGAACTACATGGGATATTTGGAAAGCGGTAAATAGAAAGGGAACAAGTGTAAGATCGTGTAAAGTTGAATAAAGTTCCAAAGCATAAGAACATATCAAAGCGACATTACAGCAAAGGGGGTTGTCTTTGATGGGCTTGGAGGAACAGTGTCTATAACATGGGGCTTTCCCCCAACCACAGGTCCTGAAGGTCTGATGCCTACCTCCAGGTGGGGCCAGGGACCTGGGGAGGGCCAGCGGGGTAGAAAAAGCTGAGGGCTGGAGAGAAGGGGAAGCAGGAGGGACACAGAGAGCCAGGAGGAAAAGGGACTTCGGGGATGCCCATCAGAAAGGGACTCTGCGTAGGTGACCGGCCTGCACTCAGTGCCTTTTTGTCATCACTCAATTGCAAGTTTGTTGTTGTTTTTTAGTCCCTAAGCTGTATCTGGCCCTTTTATGAGCCCATGGACTGTAGCCCACCAGGTTCCTTTGTACCTGGGATTTCCCAGGCAAGAATACTGAGTGCATTACCATTTCCTTCTCCAGGGGATCTTCCCATTCAAGGATCAAACTCGGAGTCTCCTGCATTGGCAGGTGGATTCTTTACCACTGAGCCACCTGGGAAGCTTAATTGCAAGTTTTCTGTTAAGTATTGTCCTTTATACTCCTTGACATCTCCAAGAAGCAGCAGAATCAGCTTCCTGATCTTTCAGCAGCTCCCAAGTGCCGTTAGGATAAAGCCCAGATTGTGGAAGGTGGCTGCTGAGGAGTCCTCCAGACATGCCCCCATCCTCTGCTTCAATAATTCATCCAACGAGTATTTTAGACCACCTACTACATGTCATGTAAATACACTGAGTGCTAAATACTGAAGAGTTGCCATGTCCACCCTGAAAAGTAGCCCCTCTGTCTCTCTTCAATCCCTCTGTCAACTCTGCCCCCTTCCCAGATCCTTCTTCTTGCCTCTGCGACCAGCTCTGCTCTTCCTACAGAGGCTTTCTTCTACCAGCCTCCCATCCCTGACCCTCCTCTGTGCTTGCATAGCCTGCATTCCCCTCTCCCCCACCTCCCAGATATTTTCACACCCGGGGTTCATGCTGGGCTAACTGCCTACCTTCCTGGTTAGTCTAACGGTGGAGGGGTGGGGGCTGGGGAAATGACAGCAGTTGTGTGTCTGGGGTCAGCCTTGTTCAGTGGGGGTTCCCTGAGGGAATTAAGCCCTACAGAAAAGAAAATGGGTTACTGTCCTCTCAGTTATCCCATGGGTGGGGGACATTGCATAGGAACGGGGCCAGATTCACCATGTCCTCGGGAATTTTTAAATCAGCTCTGAATCAATAATACCAGGCTTCCTGAGTGGCTCAGTGGTAAAGAATCTGCCTGCCAGTGCAGAAGACCCAGGTTCAATCCCTGGGTCAGGAAGATCCCCTGGAGAAGAAAATGGCAACCCACTCCAGTGTTTTTGAGAATATTCATGAGAATCCCCATGGACAGAGGAGCCTGGCGGGATATAGTCCATAGGGTTGCAAAGAGTCAGATATGACTGAGCAAATAAATAACAACAATAAATCAACAGCATCACTTGGCCAGCTCATAGGAACAGAACGTTCAAGGAAATTCAGCGCTAGCGTTCTGGTGCTGGAGAGACGGAAAGCTCTGGGATTCTTTCAGCACCAGAGGTACATTGTTCCTGTAGGCCCAGAGACGCACAGTGACTTCTCACCTCGCCTTCCTTAGCTGGCAGCGTTTACTTGCTGGGCGCTTTATTACTTTCCCTCGCAGATGCCTCTGTTTCTCATTAGAGCCAGGGGCCTGAGCTCCTGAGAGCTGATAACAATTTCGCCCCTAGACAGACCTTATTGGTTAACTGGAAAAGGCAGGTTAATGGTGTCTGCACGGAAGGTATATTATTAGAAGTAAGTCTGTGAAGCAAACTCCCAGTGACTCTAATCTTCGGAATGCTGACTCCCGGGGTCAGTAATTGGGCACCGCAGGATTCACCAGAGCAGCAGGCCTAAGCCTGTCTTCAGACCTCTTTGAAATGTGGTTCCTGGGCTCAGGGAAATAATTGCTTCATTTGAAGGGGGTGGAGAGAGATGAGGGGAGAAGAAACAACCTTCATTATTTCTCTGGTTTATCAATGCACCATGTTCTCCATATCCCGGTCTAATTAAAATAACACAGGCTGTTTGAGAAACTCAATCATTTCCACGGTGATTTTTGTCAGTTTGCTCCTCCTGCCAGTTCAGAGATGCCTAATGGCCGATAAGCCCGTGCTCTGGGATTCCTTCCCTCAGTCATTAATTCAGCGACACAGTGCCACGGTGCTTGTTAACTGTTCTTTACCCCTGTCCTATGAAAACCCTTAATTAACAGGGAGGATATTTTAATGTCAGTGCTTTGCAACTTTCCAAAGAAAAATGCCAATGTAATCAACTTGAACTCTTGACCACTGCTCCTAACACGAATCTTCTTCTTCTCAGCCAGCTGGGCTACCTCTGTTTCACATTCCAAATACCCAGGCTATGATAATTTAGGAGTGTGGTATCAGCACCAGGAAGTGCTGGAACGTGCAGTTTTTCAGGAGATCCCTCGGAAATGTGTCCTTTGTATTAGGGCCTTGGTCATCTGAGAAAAGCTCTAGTTATGATCCCGAGATCCATTTTACACGTTCCTGGAAAAGGTGAGAGGGACAAAAAGAGAAGACAGTATTACTCTTTCAGGGGATGATTCTGCGTAACCCTTGCGGCCAAACTTAATTCAAGCTCACATAGAAAAAGAAAAAAAAAAAAAAAGAGAGAGAGAGGGGGGAAAAAAAAGATGTAAAATAAACTAAAATCCATACACTAGAAAGAAAGAAGTAGAGAGAAAGTCAGGAAAGAAAATAAACACTTGACCCCACCACGGCAATGTTGGCACCAAGTTTTCTGGCCTTGTGAGACAGGCATTGCAAGAGTTTCTGGCATGTGGCCAGCCCAGCCTGGCCTCCAGCATGAGGCAACCACTGCAGACCCAAGGGAGCAACCGCTATGTGGTTACCTTAGAGACCTGAGGCATGGCCCTTTCATCCACATGGCCTTGGAGCTTTCGGTCTGGTCCTTCAATAACTGTACAAGCCCCTGTGTCTGCTGGGCACTTGGCTTAAGACTCTTCCAACTCAGCTTCCCAGGACATCATTCTCAGAACCAGAGCTGAGAGCCTCCAGGGCCCCTCAGAGCCATTCCAGTATCTGACCTAGAACCCATCAGCCCTGCCACTGAAATGGCCCTTTGACCTGTCTTCTTGGTGAACCATCGGCCCGGCTTAGTGCATATGATCTTGATGGCTTGTAGAGGCAGTCAGCATGCTTATGCTGGGGAAATAAAGATATGAAAGGCAAGAGAGTGGATATAAACCAACTCCACATGAAGTATAAGAAAACATTTTATAGCAAATTACCACTTCTCTCAGTGTATCCTGAGATGCCAACTTTATCAGTCAGTCAGTTCAGTCACTCAGCCGTGTCTGACTTTGCAACCCCATGGACTGCAGCATGCCAGGCAGGCCTCCCTGTCCATCACCAACTCCCAGAGCTTGCTCAAACTCCTGTCCATCGAGTCAGTGATGCCANTCTCTCAGTGTATCCTGAGATGCCAACTTTATCAGTCAGTCAGTTCAGTCACTCAGCCGTGTCTGACTTTGCAACCCCATGGACTGCAGCATGCCAGGCAGGCCTCCCTGTCCATCACCAACTCCCAGAGCTTGCTCAAACTCCTGTCCATCGAGTCAGTGATGCCATCCAACCATTTCATCTTCTGCCAACTTTATAAATGTTACCAAAATAATTTTAAAGATTGTTTTAAATTTTCCTCTTCTCTTAATGTTAATTACAAGGCAGATGCGGGTGTTCCTATTGCTTCTCAGGCCACAGCAGAAAAGTATTAGAAAGAAATATATCAAAACCCAGAGTCTGGAATTTTAAAAATGAGATTCAGATGTGTCTATAAATCTGACAGAGAGATGCAGGGAAGCCCTTCAAGCTGGGGTGGCAAAACATGCCTGGAATTTGGTCGGTGACCTCACCTGGCCACTTACTTCATTAAGTGTGCTGCTTTGGGGCACACACAGATCTGGGGTCAGCCCGGGTGTTTCCATGTCTCTTCTACCAGCAATACTGTTTGCTCGCCTTGGGGGCTGCCCAGTGTTCTGCCTCCCGCTCAAGTGTCATGACTCAGCCAAACTCAAGAGGCAGGAAACTGAGCTGGATGGATCACTGGTTTGGTCTCAAGTGACAAATCCTTGTTGTGACTTCTTCCATAGGCAGACGATTGTTGATGGGGGTGAGGAAGCCGGGGAGAGGCAGAATCAGCAAAAGGTCAGCAGGTGAGTATTCACCAAGATGGCACCCCAATCCACACACTGTGCCCATTAGCCCCACTCCCGATGAAACTGTGCCCACAAGGTTATCAGAAACTGGTGACTGACAGAAATTCTTGAGCTGATCTTGAGGCTTGCTAAAAATCCCTCCACTTGTAGCCTGCCTTCATTGAACAAGCTCACCTTAATTATTCTGTGGCAAATTGCACACCCTTCAAATTTCACAGACCCTAAACAGTAGATCTTTGCCAGAGCTGTTTTTCAGGAACTTCAAGTCAGCTGTGTCTAGTTCAACCTTGAGCTGACTAAGTCTGGTTAAGACTAAGTCTGGACCCTAAAACTGGGCCTGCTCAGGGGTCCAGTTAATGATCTTTTGATGTCAGATGGCTCCAAACTCCATTCTCAGACCATGCTGCTAAGTCGCTTCAGTCGTGTCCGATTCTGTGTGACCCCATAGACGGCAGTCCACCAGGCTCCCCCATCCCTGGGATTCTCCAGGCAAGAACACTGGAGTGGGCTGCCATTTCCTCCTCCAATGCATGAAAGCGAAAAGTGAAAGTGAGGTCACTCAGTCGTGACCCCATGGACTGCCACCCACCAGGCTCCTCTTTCCATGGGATTTTCCAGGCAAGAGTACTGGAGTGGGGCGTCATTACCTTCTCCATCAGACCATGCTGGATGCCTACATTTTTCAACCTACATCCCACAAAGAAGCATGTAACTCAGATAGGCCTGCACAGAACCTCACCTTTTTCATACCCCCAATCACCTTTCCCTATCATGAAAATCATGCTACTTTTTTAATCCCATGTCTCAAGCCCCTTGCCTTTGGGTAGCAAATCTGAGATGTTCTCCCATCTCTCTGCTCGGCTGCTTCACGAATAAACCTTTTTTTCCTGCAAACCTTGGCATCTTAGAGTTCTGGCTTGCTGTGCTTCAGGCAAATGAACCTGATTCAGTGACACTGATGCCACCTGCACAATCACATAACCTATCAAGAGAACACAGAAAAGTGTTCAGGAATCTAGCACAAGGAGGTGTCTTGAAGGAAACAGCAAGAATTCTGGAGTCAGGTAATTCTCGGTTCAATGCCTAGGTGGCCTTTCATTCCCTAGGTGAGGCTAGGCAAGCAACTTAGCCTTCCTCTGCCTTAGTCTTCAGTTCTGTAAAATGGAGTTTACAATACTCATGTGGCACAATAGCCAAGAGGAATGAAACAACAACATATGCAAAGTACTTGCCATCGACAATTGGTCCTTTGTTAAGACGTATCAGATCCTACTGCTTTGCTTTTCCATATTATCTACTACAAAACTATCAGCTTAATGGAGTAAGTACAGGAAGACCTGGGAGACATAATTCTGGTCTCTTAACAAGGGAGGTGACATAGATACAATAAAAGATAACAAAGCAAGGCTCTTTAACCTGAGAATCACTGGCAGTAAAAAGGTATTTATGGCTAGAAAAGAGATTCACATGGCATGGGACTTTTTACTTTCACAACTCAATCACCTAGCTGAGTGACTGAGATTATCACAATCTCTTCATTTCATTTTCCAAAAGCCTGATTAGTCATGAAAATATTTCATGGGAAGTAATTTATAATGACCATGTCTTATAGTTAAATTTGCTTAATAGTCGAGCCCACAGGTCCATTACACTTGGGTCCCCTTTCCTATTTCCTGGCTTTCCACCATGTCACAAAATCCAGTTCTACTATCTTCTTTCTGAAGTACAGACTTTTACTATGAGGGCCCTGAGAGAGAGAGGGAGACAGAGGAAGAAAGAGGCCTCCTCCCAGAGCTTCCTCTCCAGCCCAAGACAAACTGCTCTTTCTTCCAGGAGAGTTGACAGTGAGGGTCTCCATTGCCTTACTGTTCCCTAGAGGCCCATGGCCATCTCAGTTCAGTTCAGTTCAGTCACTCAGTCATGTCCGACTCTTTGCGATCCCGTGAATCGCAGCACGCCAAGCCTGTCCATCACCAACTCCCAGAGTTCACTCAGACTCACGTCCATCGAGTCCGTGATGCCATCTAGCCATCTCATCCTCGGTCATCCCCTTCTCCTCCTGCCCCCAATCCCTCCCAGCATCAGAGTCTTTTCCAATGAGTCAACTCTTCGCATGAGGTGACCAAAGTACTGGGGTTTCAGCTTCAGTATCATTCCTTCCAAAGAAATCCCAGGGCTGATCTCCTTCAGAACGGACTGGTTGGATCTCCTTGCAGTCCAAGGGACTCTCAAGAGTCTTCTCCAACACCACAGTTCAAAAGCAGCAATTCTTCAGTTCTCTGCCTTCTTCACAGTCCAACTCTCACATCCATACATGACTACTGGAAAAACCATAGCCTTGACTAGACGAACTTTAGTCAGCAAAGTAATATCTCTGCTTTTGAATATACTGTTTAGGTTGGTCATAACTTTTCTTCCAAGGAGTAAGCGTGTTTTAATTTCATGGCTGCAGTCACCATCTGCAGTGATTTTGGAGCCCAAAAAAATAAAGTCTGACCCTGTTTCCACTGTTTCCCCATCTATTTCCTGGATGCCATGATCTTCGTTTTCTGAATGTTAAACTTTAAGCCAACTTTTTCACTCTCTTCTTTCACTTTCATCAAGAGGCTTTTTAGTTCCTCTTCACTTTCTGCTATGAAAAGGCAAGGCCACCTAGTGATTGCTAATAATACTTGTCTAACTTCAGTGTGTTAGGAGATAGTCATTTTTACACACACCTGAGTGTAGACCAGCTGGCTGTTGTAGATTCTTCCCCACAAAGTGCAGGACATCACACCATAAACTTTCTGCAGTCCTCACCACATCAGGCCTGGGTCTCTGGGAACACAATCATTCCACAAAGAACATCCACAATTTCATAAGGACAACAGTCTAGCACACATACACACACACACAAATTCTCCCACAGAAACCCAGCTTAAAAATGCAATCAGTTCAGTTCAGTTCAGTCGCTCAGTCGTGTCCGACTCTTTGCGACCCCATGAATCACAGCATGCCAGGCCTCCCTGTCCATCACCAACTCCCGTAGTTCACTCAAACTCATGTCCATCAAGTCAGTGATGCCATCCAGCCATCTTATCCTCTATCATCCCCTTCTCCTCCTGCCCCCAATTCCTCGGAGCATCAGGGTCTTTTCCAATGAGTCAACTCACCAGCAAACAAAAATTAAACCTCATTCTGCTTACTCCCCAGTTTTTCCCAACAGTGACTGGGTGAGTACATACTTATTAATTCATTGCAATTCATTCATTCATTCAACAAATAGTCATTTGTCCCAGCTAGTATTCTGGGAGCCAGGGACACTGCCTGTCTTTATGGAATTTAAAAGTAATAGCCTATTATAATCCTTTCCCAGAATTAAATACATATACACACACACACACACACGTGTGTGTGTGTGTGTGTGTGTGTGAGTCACTCAGTCGTGTCCAACTCTTTGAGATCCCATGGACTGTAGCCAGCCAGGCTTCTCTGTCTATGGAATTCTCTAGGCAACAGTGCTGAAGTGGGTTGCCATTCCCTTCTCCAGGGGATCTTCCTGACCCAGGGTTTGAACCTGAGTCTCCTGAATTGCAAGCAAATTCATTACTCTCTGAGCCACCAGGGAAGCCCACATACACGTATACATACATTTAAAGAAAAGAAAGAGCAAGTTCATCTCAAAGGCTTGAATTCAAGTTTCCCACTCTGGTAAAATAAAACATTTCTAACCTTTGAAGTAATTTCCATTTCTGCCCATTTTGGCTTAAAAAAAAAAAAGCATGAAGGACTGCATCCTGTTTATACATGACCTTCATCAGCACTGGCTGATTCTCATAATGCTGCTTTCTTTTCTAGATACTCACAGCCCACGTATGTATTGATCCACTGTATTCTTATCCAGGATTTACTTCTGCAGGGTCTATGTTTTTGTTTAAAAACATTAAAAATATTCTCCACTTTTAATCTTCCAGTGCATCTCCTAATTGTCACAAAATATGTCTGTGTCTGTATATTAAAAGGGTCACAAGAGCAACAAGCATTTCTAGTAGATTTTCTAGTACCCCTGGTTTACAGTCCTCATTTCCTAGCGAATATTCCTAAGGATGTAGGACCTGACATTGTGTTGAGTCTTTATTTAGTGCCATCACTGTGCTGAGACCATTATGCTCACTGTCCTCTTCACCTCCCACAGCAGCCCCACGAGGTCATCTCTTCACAGAGGAAGGTGCTGAGGATCACTGAGTAAATCTCCAGCCAGCTAGCCATGGGCAGAGCATGAAGTTGGCCTCAGGAGGGCCAGTGGAGAGTGGTGGAGAGTGGAAAGGGCCCAGGAGAGAGCCTGTCCTTAACTAAGGAGCAGGTGCCCAGAAGGAGAACTGACCAGATTCTGAGGTTCATGCCTACCTGTACCCCTGCCAACATCTCCAGCCTGGTGTGTGGGCATGGATTTACTCAGCCAAGTCTTGTTCAAACATTGACTTCTCAAGTTCTGTTGACTGAAATGGAATTGGCAGTTAGGCTGTTTTCCTTTTCTTTTGTTTCAGTTGCAGAGAAAATAGACAGCCTTTTCCACAAAACACTCCATCAGTATAGGTGGGACGCAGTAGGTGGGGGTACAAGTCTTGATAGCTTGCTTCAAATGTCTCCCATAAACTACTTTATTTCCCATTTGAAGGGGAAAAGTGAAGGGAAATCATTGTCTCCACTGAAATCTGAAGTTGTCCTTCTTTGTAAATTTTATAAATGGGGTTGAATCAAGCTTAAGCAATTTAGGGAATGAAAGCCCCCCAAGAAAGTCTCTAGAAGTACCTTCCTGTACTTTTAATGTGTGCTACGTTCTGGGATATTGAAATTCATCCAAGAACTGCCACCTTCTCCAAGAAGCTGGCCCTCTCTGCCATCTCCCACAGACGGAGTCTGTCTTCCTTTAAGGGAATGGCGCCATATATTAGGGAGCCGTTTCAAAGTTGAGCAAAAAAATACAAATGGATTTAGGCTTTTCAGGTCTGGAGCATCAACCTTCCACACACATTTCATGGGCAGGCCTTTACGCTGCAATCACATCTAGATTTTTTAGAGGCTTTTTCAAGACGTGTCAGGGTTTGGGGAGGGTTTCCTTTTCAGATAAATGCTCCAGCATTGACTGCTCTGTGTCTGAACTGGCTCAAGTAAAGGCATATTCATTTCTGTGGGAATGTTGGAACGTGGAGCGGAAGAGGTTCTTTCTGCCCACAGCTGTCTCTAATCTCAGAAGTTCGGGTCTCCAAGCTGATAGATCATTATTCAAAGTAGTGGATCTGACAGGAGGATGTAAGCCCTCTCATGATGGGCCAGGATTTGGTGCCATCACAAACAACTATTTAGATGAAAATAAGCTGTAACCAAATCTCTCAGTGGATTCAAGAGAGAAGCTGCACTTACATCTTCTTCCTGCCGTGGTTCAGGAGTAGAACTCAGAGGCCTCCTCACTTAAAACAGTTCTCATGGTGACCTTTAAGCTAAGTCATCCAGTCCACGCTTGAAACAAACTCTGCAGAGACCTTGCTTCCTAGCCTGAGTATTCAAATATAAATTAATTTGGAAACTACAACTGATTAAAAATGCATAGCATTATCTTGACTGACTAGCAGATATTTGGTGATGAGATACACCTCTATTTCTGGAAATAAAAATCCTCTCAGAAATACTAATTTTTCTCAGGCTTTTATCCTGTCTAAAATATCTGAAGGGGGACATCCCTGATGGTTCAGTGGTTAACACTTCACCTTCCAATGGAGGGGGTGCAGGTTTAATCCCTGGTCGGGGAGCTAAGATCCCACATGTCTCAAGACCAAAAAGCCAAAACATGAAACAGAAGTGATATTGTAACATATTCAATAAAAACTTCAAATAGTCCACATTAAAAAAAAAGACTTTCATTTCAGTTCAGTTCAGTCGCTCAGTCATGTCCAGTTCTTTGCAACCCCATGAATCGCAGCATGCCAGGCCTCCCTGTCCATCACCAACTCCTGGAGTTCACTCAGACTCATGTCCATCGAGTCAGTGATGCCATCCAGCCGTCTCATCCTCTGTCATCCCCTTCTCCTGCCCCCAATCCCTCCCAGCATCAGAGTCTTTTCCAATGAGTCAACTCTTCGCATGAGGTGGCCAAAGTACTGGAGTTTCAGCTTTAGCGTCATTCCTTCCAAAGAAATCCCAGGGCTGATCTCCTTCAGAATGGACTGGTTGGATCTCCTTGCAGTCCAAGGGACTCTCAAGAGTCTTCTCCAACACCACAATTCAAATGCAGCAGTTCTTCAGTGCTCAGACTTTAAGAAGTAAAAATAAAACACCTGAGGAATAGGATGTACCCCCTCAGTCAAGCAGCTGACTCTGGGTGTGGTTTGAGGTTGAGAAAGAAGAGAGTACCTCCTAAAGGGATGACAGTATTACAACCTGTCAGAGAGAGAGAGTGAAATTTAGGAAGCTCCACCGGTGATCAGGGTATGCTCACCCAGCACTCCCAGCAGCTCTCTCCTGTCTTTGAGTAACAAGTGAAAATATTCATTCCCCATTAGACAGCCAAACACCAAAAAGTTACTGAAGCATCTATAACTTAGAACAGATGCTGTAAGTGACATTTATTCAACACAGCTATGTTTACTGAGGGCTGCAGAAAACCCCTAGCATCATTCCACTAAAGAACATCATATAGCAGATACGTCCTAGTACTTTGGGCCAGTTATGGTCCTACTTGTGCTATTAAGCAAAAATAAACTTACTATCTGTCACTTAGTGATTACAGCCTATATTTATAAAGCTAGTTTAGCAGTCTTTATTGAGAACAGATACATATTTTTCTCTTTTTCACTAGCACTTTTTAATGTTTTCTCTTACATGTATTCTCTACCATTTAACAAATTTTGCTTATAAAACTGTTAGACAAGGCAAAGTGAAATATTTCACTCACAGTATTTTCTTAGACTATTCCTAAGTAAAATAAACATAAATGGCCTAGATTTTTTAAAATACTCTAGAGTCTGAATGTAAAATAAATCACCCATTGTGTAATAACTTTCATTGGAAGAACCTGCAAATAGATTTATTCTGCCTCAACCCTTTCCTCACTCCCATATGGGAAAAATAAAAGCAAATCATTTTTGTTTGACATAAAATCTTGACCTTTGTTGCATTCATGGCTGCTGAGAGAACAACATAGTCAGCAGAACCCCCTGGAGTGGGAACCATTGATCTTAAGTTCAGGAAGTCATCAAGTCTGCAGAAGTTTTCTCAAACTAAAAGACCACTTATTCCTTTCATTCTGAAGAGACTGGCTTCCTGTCTTCATCTTTATTCTTAAGAGAATAAAGAGAAGAGAACTTGGAGGAGTCAGCAGGAGAATTTATATCATAGGCCAAGCAGAGCAGCTTTGGGCTTGCTCACTGCCTGTGTCCTTAGAGCTGAACAACCAGGAAGGATGCACAGAATCCACTCATGTGTTGGTCACTGAGAGCAAAACTGGTTCCATATGCATACATGCACACACACACACATCTCGTTGTGTGTCTGGTCTTTAGACACGGACCATCACACATTGATGTCAAGGAAACAGGGAAAGAAAAAGTTCAATCTGTTATTGCTTAAACCTACTTACAAGAGAAAATGCATTCAGATGACCTATTCAAAACGTTTTAACTTTATTCCAAGTGGCCAATGTGCATGAAATTAGCCAGTTTTCTACTTTTTAAAGAATATGAGCTATTAATATTTTTATTAATATAGGATTTGCAGGATTGTAGGGTTATTACAGGACTTATTTTGGTAAGGGCCCAACCTTAGAGCAATGGTACCCCACTCTCTAAAATTTCCACTTTTTTCCCTAGGTTTAAAAAAATCATGTATCCAAGAAAGGTAAAAGAGTTAAGTTAAAAATCAATATTTTGGGGATGGGAGGTCTTCTGGACACAAGCCCTATTGTGTCCTATAGTCCGTCTATTTCAAAGCTAGATGCTTTGGAAGCCCATCTCTCAGGTGGAAGTCTTGAAAGTTGAGATAGGAGATGTGACGTTCAAGCCCTTTGCTCCTGAGGGAGAAGCTGGGAATCAGGAGCTCCCTCCAGTATGTCACAGCACTGAGCAGGAGGTTGGTGGCAAGTCTGTCTTTCCCATCCATTTAAAGGTGGGTCTTTTCTCGTTCTCCTGATGTGTAGGCATATCTCAGTGTTTCTGTATTTCTTTCAGAGGAAATTGTTCTCTTGTAGCTGTAGACTCGGTGTATTCCTCGGAGGTGAGTTCAGGAACCTCTTACTTTGCCACCTTGAACCAGAACCTGAAATTACTACTGACATTCAGACCCTCACCCTCTGTGTCCTTAGAGCTGAACAACCAGGAAGGATGCACAGAATCCACTCATGTGTTGGTCATTGAGAGCAAAATGCTCTGAAAACGAGGGTCTGAAAATGCCATCAGAACAGAAAAGGAAAGGTATTCTCATATAAGTGGTGGAAATCACTTAGCAATCTGGAATAAGGGTTTTTACGTGCACACGTGCACACACACCCACACACCCACACACACACACACCCATTGCTTCAACAAAACTGCCACAGGATTTCTCCTTTGCATTCTCATTCCCACAGCTCTAAGGTTACTGCTGCTACTGCTAAGTCACTTCAGTTGTGTCTGACTCTGTGCAACCCCATAGACGGCAGCCCACCAGGCTCCCCCGTCCCTGGGATTCTCCAAGCGAGAACAGTGGAGTGGGTTGCCATTTCCTTCTCCAATGTATGAAAGTGAAAAGTGAAAGTGAAGTCGCTCAGTCATGTCCGACTCTTGGCGACCCCATGGACTGCAGCCACCAGGCTCCTCCGTCCATGGGATTTTCCAGGCAAGAGTACTGGAGTGGGGTGCCATTGCTCTAAGGTTGGGCCACGTTATATTAATTGGCTGATTTCACTTGCCTCAAGTGTATCTGATTTGCACAAGTTCACCAAGATTTTGCCAGGATTCCTATGAGAATCATGAGTCAGTTACCCTAGAGTTCCCTGGGCCCAGTGGCCTCTGCGCTGAGGGCACTGAGAGACTCTGTCTTCAGTCCAACCACAGCACCCCAACCCTGCCATCAATAAACCTGTATTCCCACAGTGTCAGCAGGGAACCACTGGGGGAGATTTGAGGCTGCCCCATTGCTCAGTGTCCTGATTTCCTGAATTTATTTCTCCACGCTATCACTTTTTCCAACTTTACTTATGACCAGAAATACACAGTGATAAAAAGAGCCAGGCCATGCACACACTGAGGTCACTCTCACATCCCAAATGGCCTATGGCAGGGTCAGCAACAGGCCAAAGCATGTGCAAGAGTAAAGACGTTTTTGTTTTTGTTTTCCCAGATGTCCCCCTTGTCTGTGATAAAGCTGGAAGTGTGGTCACTGATTTGGTCAGGAGAGATAGCTGTCCACCTGTGTCTTAAATCTGCTACCCTAGTGATGACCCCATGACGTTTCCACCAATGCAGTTTCCCACCTCTTCAAATTCTCTCTTCCAGTAGATCTTCTGTGGAGGAAGGCTGAAATCTGGAACCAGCCTCTGACTTCAGGAATAAAACTTTCTCCTTCAAACTTTCCAAAACAAGAGAGCAACACCAGCTATTAATCTCAGAACATGGATTTAACATTGTTTTCAAAAAGACAAAATAACAGTTTTCAGTCCAGCAAGAACATACAACTTGTTAAATTGATTAATGAAAGTGTATTACTATTACACACAGAATAAACATTATTGTTAAAGACAGAAACAGAGCTACCTGCTAGCACCTTATTTTCAGTCACCTGTAAAATAATATTGTCACGGATTCACATGGCAAAGCTATTGTTAATTAGTTAATTGACATAATATTGCCAATAATTTTAATCATGTTTGAGGGGTTCCTTAAATAAGTCAAGATTCATTTGGCTACTATCTCCACCTCACTAAATCTTAAATACTGAGATGACAGTGATAAAATTAAAACATTCTAACCTAAGAAGTCACAAAACAAATGTGCCACATGGCCATGTACCCATTTTGACTTTTTGTGTATGTAAATAAAATTTAAATTTGTATGTAAATAAAGTTTAATTTTGGATGTCTGGTTTTAATGGTATATTTTTCCCTCTAAGTTTTTAATTAATTAATATGATACTGACAGCTCAAGATTCGCAGCTCTAGATGATTGACTTAATAAAGGGGAGTTGGAGTGCTTAGATTGCCTGGGTCTAGGTTGGGGTGAATCATGGCCAAGGCACTGAGGGACAGTGGGATGGCATATCGCTTGGCAGATGACTTCACACCAGTTATGGAATGTCTCGGTTACTCAGTTTTCCAGTCCATATGGTGGGGAACATTATAGTGTCTCACTCATCAATTCTTATGAGGATTTAATGAATCAAATGTATAGAGTTCTTTGAACAGGTAATACATACAAAGCACAGAGTAAACAGTAGTTGCTTTTGTTTTCAGTGAAATTTTCAACCACTTACAGGATTGTTTCCCTTGACAGTGTCTCAGAATCAACGCATATAGAAAAAGCATTGCTCTTCCCTTTAGAACAGCTCCCTTTCCCAACTTCCTAGGAAATAAAACCCCAGGGCAGTTGTGCCACTACTCAATAACTGCAGAAGTATCAATAACCAATATATTTGACTCCTCCTATCCGCCCCCCACCCTGTCCTGCCACCAACCTGCCACCAAAGACTCTTCATTCTCCTTTCTAATCCGGTCGCCTTGTCACATCCTCTATTTTCCAGTTGTAATATTGTGATACAGCAAGAACTATGAGTTTGATCTTTGTCCCTGGTTCCTAGCACAGAGTTTATAAAACCCTTGGAATTTCCTGAGAGTTAAGGGTGAGAAGAGCATCCTTTGTTATTCACAATAAGCCCTTCTCAGCCTTACCTGAGTTTATGCAAAACCCCATTTGGATAATGGGTTCTGATGCCAGAGGAATTTACCATCAGATTAACAGGCTGGACATTTCAGCCCCACCATCCTCTACCACTAGGGAGGAGAAAAGGGCATGGAATTGAGTTCATTGCCAGTGGCCAATGATTTAATCAATCGTGCTCATGAAGGAGACCCTCCATGAAAACACTAAGTGCAGGGACACGTCCACAGGTTGGGAGGGTGTGCATCCCGGGGACAGAAGCTCCTGTGCTGAGGAGACATCCAAATCTCACCTTGTGTGCCTCTTCATCTAGCCGCTCATTTGTAGCCTTTATGATATCTTTCATGATAAATGGGGAACAGCAAGTTAAATATTTTCCTGAATTCTGTGAGCTGTTTTAGTAAATTATGAAACCTAAGAAGGGGTCACAGGAACGCTGACTTGTTGCCAAGTCAGAGGTGTTGGGCTTCCCCTAAATGGTACAGTGGTAAAGAATCCACCTGCAATGCAGGAGAGCCAGCTTCAATCCTTGGATTGGGAAGAGCCCCTGGAGAAGGAAATGGCAAACCACTCCAGTATTCTTGCCTGGAAAATCCAATGGACAGCGGAGACTGTCAGGCTGTAGTCAATGGGGTCACAAAGAGTTGGACACAAGTGAAGCAACTAACATTCAGAAGTGTGGGTAACTTGGGCACCTACTGCTTTGGATTGGGATCTGAAATGGGGACAGCCTTGTGGGACTGCGCCCGTAACCTGTGGGATCCATGCTAATTCCAGGTAGTTAGTGTCAGAATAGAATAAAGTTGTACGACACCCAGTTGGTGTCCACA
Source organism: Oreotragus oreotragus (assembly GCA_006410675.1). Taxonomy (NCBI): domain Eukaryota; kingdom Metazoa; phylum Chordata; class Mammalia; order Artiodactyla; family Bovidae; genus Oreotragus; species Oreotragus oreotragus. The sequence continues at coordinate 16,730 of SJYX01016355.1, read as the reverse complement.
GAGAAATGGAAAACTGCTTGGCATGGAAAACCCCTACATTTGGTGTCAGAAGTGTTGTGACTAGAAAATAAATTTCCTCTATAGCCTCCACATTCCAATGAAGACTCTTGTTACTTCAGACCTCAGTCACCACAGCCTCTGGGTTAGCAGACCCCCTCCCCAAGCCAATGAGTCCCTGAGTCTAATCACCCTCTGAGACAGTCTGCATGGAATGGATACTAGCTGACACCTGTGTTGTATGACACTTCAGTGGCAAGAGACTCACTCAAAGTAGCTTTTGTTGATGGAAGCCTGCTGATGGAAAACAGGCCATGTGGCTTTGTCTCATGAATAGGGTTGTCAGAGAAATCTGGGGTCACACTTACACTTAAAATCATCTGTTGATTATCTGAAATTCAAATTTAACTTGGCGACCAGTTTTAATTTGTATGGTTGGCATTGTCATTGTTATTGCTTTGTTTTTCCTGTTTGCTAAATCCGGCAACCTTGTGTCACATACAACCAGGAGGACGCCAAGGGCCTGTAGTTTACAATGGCAGCTAGAGTGTCTAAATAAAACAGATCTCACCCATCCAATACCTCTAAGGACCAGTGTACAATAGGACTTGTGTAGGATGATGTATGATATTTTCTTTTAAAAAATGCACAATATGAGAGTGGCAAGTTAAGTTTTATTTGGGGCAAAATGAGAACTATAGCCCAGGAGACAGCATTTCAGATAGCTCTGAGAAACTGCTCTAAAGAGGTAAAGAGGAAGGTCAGTATATATGTGATTTTGGTGAAGGGGGAGTACATACAACCAAATTTGTGGTAAAGAATCCATCTGCCTATGCAGGAGACATAAGAGATGCAGGTGCAGTCCCTAAATTGGGAAGATCTCCTGGAGGAGGGCATGGCAATCCACTCCAGCATTCTTGCCTGGAGGATCCCATGGACAGAGGAGCTTGGCAGGCTATAGTCAGTAGGGTCACTAACAGCTGGACACGACTGAAGTGACGAGCACGGCACAGCACGGAGGTAGACTGTAAGTGCCCATGGCAAGTGTCAACTTGTAGTTGACAGTGGTAACTAACACTAGTCTCACATGTTGGGAGAATACCTCTTACCTCTCTTCAGCAAGTAGTGGAAACTGCTATAAGTCGGTGTACCCTGATCATACCCTACCTGAAGCAAGCTGCTCCTATTCACCTCCACCCATTGCTGCCACCAGGGATATGGCAGAAAGAGTAAAAAAAAAAAAAATCCCATTTTTTTTTTCTAAACAGAAAAGCTTTTGATATTATGCTATTCACAACTAATTTAATAAGAAAACATTGCTTTGGCAACTCTGTGTGGGCAGACAGAACGAAAAGGTGTATTGACCACATCCACTGGCCTTCAGTCTACTATCTGCTGCCTCTGCTCTACAGAAACACTGGAGATCAGTCCTCAGCTGGAAAGAAACATCCCTTGCTCAGTCCTCCTTGGTAATTAGAGTAACTCAGCAGTAAAGGGGTTCTTGACCAATGAACTCTCTTGGTACAGCTTGATTTGAATTCTCTGAAAGAGACAACTTGATTGGGTTGGCCAGTCACTTTGCATACAGCTCTCTTCTTGGTCATTGGCCAGCCTCGGGAAGGGTACAGTATTCTAGTCTAATCAGCTGTACCCTGGGAAGAGAATTACAAGGCCCAGACCCCTCACACGGCTCTCGCTTCGGGTTTCTTCCCGTTCCTCTTTCCTCACTCTTCTGTCTCACCACAGAGTTCCCTTACCTCTCTTCTCTGAGGTCATATCTCTTCTTTCTTATGACAAAATTAATGGCTTTGCATACTTCAGCTCTCAGCCTGTATCACTTCCTAAGAGAATCCTTCCCTGGCTTTTGAATAGGTCTGTTACTGCCGCATACCCACAAATGGAATTCAGAACATTTTCTAGTACTGTGCAAACTCTGGTCAACAGCACATGGGTCTCATCAGAATGGGTTCTGGAATAACCCTGGAGGCTTCCTTCTGTGCCGGGAGCTGACTATTTAGTGCTAACTCATGGGGGAGCCATACTGGGGTAGCTGGAGATAGGACTTGTGAGGCCTCTGCTGCAGAGGAAAGGGCACTCAGGGAGGCCAGGGCAGCTATACTGGTGCTTTAATTATCTACTTCTGTGTAACAAACCTCTGCAAAACTTAACAACTTAAAGTGATAATTTATTATGTCTCACAGTTTTGCAATCTAGGTTGGTTTTGCCTGGGTGGTCTTCTTCTTCAGGCATTAGAGTAGGAATGTCTGAGATGGCTTCTTGACTCACGTCTGGTGTTTTAGCTGGGATGACTGAAGAGCCAGGACCTGGCTGAGCATCACTCTCCCCATGTGACATCTCCCCATGACTAGCTCTGTTTCCTCATAACATTATGGTGCCAGGATACTGTGACTATGATAGATTGCTTCCAAAAGAGTAGATTTAAGCAGAAACCATCAGTCCTTTCAAGGCCTTAGCTCAGAATTCTCATACCATCTCTTCAGAGCCTTCTCCTGACCAAAGCAAGTCCTAAGGCCAGCCCTACTCAAGAAATTGGAAAGACTTCACCTCTTGGAGGGTAGAACAGCACTGATGTACAGAAGGAAGGGAAGAATAGTGGCCATCTGAGGACAATATCTTCCAAGGAGTAAGCGTCTTTTAATTTCATGGCTGCAGTCACCATCTGCAGTGATTTTGGAGCCCCAAAAAATAAAGTCTGACACTGTTTCCACTGTTTCCCCATCTATTTACCATGAAGTGATGGGACCGGATGCCATGATCTTCGCTTTCTGAATGTTGAGCTTTAAGCCAACTTTTTCACTCTCCTCTTTTACTTTCATCAAGAGGCTTTTTAGTTCCTCTTCAGTTTCTGCCATAAGGGCGGTGTCATTTGCATATCTGAGGTTATTGATATTTCTCCCGGCAATCTTGATTCCAGCTTGTGCTTCTTCCAGCCCAACATTTCTCATGATGTTCTCTGCATATAAGTTAAATAAGCAGGGTGACAATATACAGCCTTGACATACTCCTTTTCCTATATGGAACCAGTCTGTTGTTCCATGTCCAGTTCTAACTGTTGCTTCCTGACCTGTATACAGGTTTCTCAAGAGGCAGGTCAGGTGATCTGGTATTCCCATCTCTTTCAGAATGTTCCACAGTTTATTGTGATCCACACAGTCAAAGGCTTTGGCATAGTCAATAAAGCAAAAATAGATGTTTTTCTGGAACTCTCTTGCTTTTTCCATGATCCAGGTGATGGACAGGGAGGCCTGGTGTGCTGCAATTCATGGGGTCACAAAGAGTTGGACACGACTGAGCGACTGAACTGAACTGAGGACAATATCTACACCATCAGTGTGGACACATTCAAGTACCTTAACCTTGATACAGCAGATCAATGCATTGTGGCTGGATATCAGCCAAGTTTGTGCCTCTCTTTTAGTTGATTGCTACAGCTTTACACGTGTTTATGATGAATTTTACTAGAGTCTACAGGAAGGCAGGAATGGTGACTGTGTTTGCTCTAGTGTCAGGTGTGGTGACTGTCACACTGCATCATTTAATAAGCATCTGTTGAATAAATGAATGAATGTTCCCTTTTTAAAACTGCAGCCAAAATTATCACAGAGCTGCTTCAAGTGACTAAAATGCTTCCATTTTTGTGTGGTGACAATTTGATAAAGGGTTTTTAAATGGGGGAAAACAAAGTTTAGTGTCAGAATTCTCTTTGGCAGAAGAACTAGTTTTGCTTAAAGGACTAGGATGCATATTTGGGTACCAATACCAGGTGTTTGTGGGAGGCAGAGAGGAGAAAACTGAACTGATAAAGAAAGACAATACAACAGGTTTCTCCTTCCCTCCCCTGTCTTATGGATGTTTTTCACACCCAGCACAGATTCCCTACAACTGATAAAATCATCAATAAGAGGAGCCACCCACCAAGAGCCACTTCCCAGGACGGCTCTCCTTAGGCAAGAATGAATGCATTCTTCCAGCATGGAATGCTTAGCGTGAGGTAAAGGTTTTATTTGGGAAGCAGCCTGGGGTAAAGAAAAGAAACAAAGTCAGAAAAACTGGCTTCTCTTCCAGCTTTGCCACGCTGGAAGAATTAACCCAAAGTAAGTCACTTTTTATACTAAAACAAACTCCAATATCTGCAGGGGGCCCAGCGAGTTTCAGCTCCCACCCCTCCTGACCGGCTTAACTAAGCCCCTGTGTACTGTTACAGGATGTGACAATCCCACCCTTCAACCTCTTTGTGCCTGCGCATGATGCCCATCTTCCTGCTGACCCAGATATTAAAAAGCCCAAGCTCGTACCACTTGCTGCATAATAGCTCAATCAATTGAGAGACAACTTATTGGGGCAAGGAATAGTGACTTTATTTGGAAAGCTAGCAGACCAAAAAGATGGTAGACTAATGTCCTAAAGAGCCATCTTCCCTGAGTTAGAATTCAGGCTTCTTTTGTACCAATAGCGGTAAAGTCCTGGTTCCAGTCAGACTCTGGAAGGAATGTGTTTATTTCTTCTTTCCTGCAGCCATTCATAGGTAGCCCTGGTCAAGAGGTTTTCTGTGAAGTAAACAAATGTATTTTAGCTTAGTACTCATTACACAGTCAGCAGAGTTCCCAAAGAAGAGCCATTACTTTTTATGGGGGGTGATATAGTATATATATATATAGTCTTTTTCAGATTATTTTCCCACATAGATTCTTATAGAGTTGGAGAAGAAAATGGAAACCCATTCTGGTATTCTTGCCTGGGAAATTCCTTGAACAGAGGAGCTTGGTGAGCTACAGTGCATGGGATTGCAAAAGAGTCAGATGTGACTTAGCAACTCAACAACGACAAGCAAATTATAGGGTACTGAGTGGAGTTCCCTATGCCTTACATTAGGTCCCTGTTGATTACCAATTTTATAAATAGTAGTGTGTATATGGGACTTCCTAGGTGGTATTAGTGGTAAAGAACTTGCCTGCCAATGCAAGAGACAAAAGAGATATGATTTTGATCCCTGGGTCCAGAAGATTCCCTGGAAGGGGGCGTGGCAACCCACTCAAGTATTTTTGCCTGGAGAACCTCATGACAGAGGAGCCTAGTGGGCTATGGTCCACAGGGTCGCAAAGAATTAGACATGACTGAAGCAACTTAGCAGCAGCAGTGGTGTATATATGTTAATCCCAACCTTCTAAATTATCCCTCCGCACACCTTTCCCCATAATGTATAATTTAAACTTATAGGCAATATCCCTTTAGTGGCTAACTTGTAGCAAAAGCAATAGAATACAAAGGTTAAAGTAAAAGAAACAGATCCAATATGGAGTCAGATTTGTTCTTCCCTGATATTCAGTCTTGACAATCTGAGACGCATCATTGATGGAGCTCATCTATACATCTGCTAACTCACAAGACATTGTAGTATTTGCCTCCAGAGCCTTCTGCTTCCCATCTCCCTTCCACACACTTATGGCCACTGCCAAGTCTGGGTCCTCCTGAAACTCTGCTCTGGCTTGGTTCCTACATCCTTGATTCTAGGCTCTCCTTATTTCACTGCTCCTAAAGATTTCTAACTTTCCTTGCTTAAGGAGAGCAGACCCTGGTGGTTGCCTACCCTAGATCCCTAAGGTAGACTTACCACTTGCTGAGAAGCCATTGAAGCTGAAACTCCCAGGCCACTCACTAGGCTGGGCTCCCTTCCAAAGCCTGGGAAAAGCAAGCATCTCACGTTCAAGGTTACATATGTGTATAAGATATTTTCGCCACAATTGGGTGTGATCACTGTCATTTTCCACCCCAGTTTCCCTGCCTCACACTTCCCCTCATATTGAATGGTGGCAGGGTGCTTGTAGGTAGTTTATGGTGTACTGATAAGGGGAAGTGAAGCTGGGGGACATTCAGCATGGGCTTAGCAGACTATGCGGTTCACTGCAAGGTAAACCCACATCGGTTTAAAGCAAATAGTGAGGTTTATGAAGCATCTGGAATACAGCCAGAAGCCAGAATTTTTTTAAGCTGTTTTTTTAAGTAGTAATACATTAAAATGTATATATAAATTGTGAATAAATGTAACCAATAAACTCTTTGATTATTTTATGATTTGATTAATAATTCAAATCATAGGCATATATGGGAAACCATGTTCATTTCTTAATAATTTGGTACAAAATATTAACAACAAATTCAGCACAAAACTCACAATGCACATTAAGGTGAGGACTTTGGCAACTAACTGTTTTATGAGTGTTGTGAATAAAAGGGGTATCTGTCAACCAAGCCAGGCACAGAATAACACACAGAAAACTTGAAATACCCTAAGACATTACAATGCATTTATGAAAGAAATTAGGTGACAGTGTCTTCAATTTTAGCAACAATCCTTAATCTTTAATGATATTACTGACTGCAAGTTATCAAACTGAAAAATACTTTTTTAAGTTATCAATTTAGAAAAAAAAATTGACCTACCACATTGAGAAAAGATTGAATTATCTTTTTATCATCACTGTAAAAAATTATACACAAATTATTGCCAGGTGAAGAGAGTTTTAAAGAAAATATTTCTTAGAGATGTGCCAGGCAGTTACTTAAAGTGTTATTATTTTTGTTTATTTATTTTTAATTCTAATTTTGAATTCATGACTTTATATGTCTTTTCTTAAAAAAAAAAAATTCCAGAGTGTACAACCATCCAGCAACATAAAATCAAATCTGCTTTGCCAATAATTACCCTTCCTCTCTCCTAAGAGAATTCAAATTTTGTTCAGGGGCTCACTTTCTTCTATACAACCCTGAGTTTCAAGGAAGATGGTCCCTGCCCATCTCATGTGGTTGCATTCCTTCTGCCAGCCATTACTTTAGGCATACACCTGTGATGCAGTTCTGGTCAGTGGATAGGAAAAAGTTCTAAGGGGGATTTGGGAAAAGATTTACTTTCTTTGATTAATGGGGGGGGAAAGGCCATTCTTTGATTAAAGAGGGGGAAAATGCCATTCAGGGTGGGACTCCCTATCTTTACCATCTGGACATCGCTGTGTTTGGATGTGACAGCTGGAAGAAGTGGAGCAGCTATCTTTTGACCATGAGGAGATCTAGCCTCAGAACAAGCTATCAGAGAATGACATAGGGAAAAGAGCTAATCTAGGGACAGGGAGCCTGGTGGGCTGCCATCTCTGGGGTTGCACAGAGTCGGACACGACTGAAGCAATTTAGCAGCAGCAGCAGGCTGTACTCAGAGACTTCTATGTGAATTCATAACATATTTTCTGTCTGTTAAAGTCATGTAAGTCAAGTTTTCTATTACTTGCAGCTCAAAACATCCCAACCGATATACTTACTGTCATAGTTTCCAGTGCCTCCAACAACCTCTTACAGGTGATTTTCTAGTTCTCTGTCGTCTTGCCCTATCCTACACATCCTACCGTATTCCCAGGTCTCCCAAACTCACACTCTCTAGTCTTAATGGGATACACTCTGTGCATGCTATTTCCCACACCTTCCTAAATGAGAAATTAGTCACATGCCCTGCCTAGTTTGCCCTTCCCTTTGTCCTCAAGGTACCAGACCCAACTCAAGCTGTAAGGTCCACATGAAGACTTCTCTGATTAACTCAGCTTACTCATTTCCTATTTATTTCTATATCTGTAGCTCTTTATCATATATGATATATAATATTGAATTATACAAAATAGTAAAAAATGTCCCATCTTTTTAGGCCTTCTTTCATTAATTGTATCTCCATGAAGCTATCTCTTCTATCTTTAACACTTATTCAAATGCTTATCTATATAAAAACTTATCCAAATTCCATAATCTTAGAAATACTTTGAAATTAAAATTACTTACAGTATCAACAGCATTTTTTAATAGCTTGCCTGTCTAGTATGTGTATAATATGACTTGTAAAAAGCTTCCAACCTTAAATCAGCCCATTACAAGACCTAAAGATGGCTAATGCTACAATCCAAGCACACCAAAAACTTTAAAATGAATAAAAACTAAGAGCAATGTTAGGTCTGAAATGCAATTCTTTCCACTTATGTCTAAATGTGTACGGATTTTTTTATGATGAATAACTCAATACTTGCCTTATAAGCTACTTGAAATGATTTTAAAATAATCACTTACCTCTCCTTGCTGTGAGTTGAGCAACTAGCTAAATTAGCACTGACATCTTTGAAAATGAAGACAGATACATTTGTATTTTACACAGGCTGAAGCTAGAACAGGACAGTCAGCTGCATTTGCTTTAGCTGGCATCTAGCCTTGAGTTATGGGTAATATATAACACATATGTTTTATTTTTTGTGCCACTGAAACATACTTTTGCATTTTTCTTTATGGTGGTATATTTGCAAACATTCCTCCTGTCTATGGATTTTAAGTGTACACGTTTCTCTCTTTTGAGGTTTGAGTCAAGAATCTGCTTGCTGGGGCTTGTGAACCACACCACAGTCTCCCTCCACCCTCCACCCCCATGTTCCCCACCTCTTCCCTCCATACATTTTAGCACAGAGTTCACACCTATTGAAACACTCAAGAAATGCCCATTGATACACATCTATCAATACATATATTTATTCATTCCTCCTTATTTATTTAGGGATTTGGTGATAAACTGATTAGATCCCTGTAATCATGGATTTTATAGTCTAGTTTAATGAGTAAAATTATTAAATAACTACAAAAATAAATAGGTATAACTATAATACTGGCTTTTGGTTAAATTCAAAATGTGCTTTCCCACTTTATATGGCTTCTCAGCCCGAGTGCACAATTGCCATTGCATCTAATCCTTATGTTATGCAATGAATATTCATGATATTCAAGATTCTGGGAGTACACTGGAGTCTTATGGAGAGAAGAGCAGATCCCAATGTAGAGACTCAATTTTCAGGAAACTCAGTCATCAGCTCTGAGAAGCTCCTCCTGTTTTTCTCTAAACAGACTGTAATCTGGGTAAGCCATCTCTTTACACTGCATTGAATTATCCTCTCACTAGTTGTAAAAGTGCATGAGTTACAAAAGTTTACATTACGCTGTGCTAACAAATACTCCTAAAATACTACAGGCTGAAAACAACAAAAGCTGATTTCTCACTTATGTTACACATCCTTCACATAGAACACTTTCCTATTTATCATCCCCACTTAAGAGTCTAACCTGAGGGAGACTTCATCTCCAGGAAAGAAGGAAGGTTGGAAGTGAACCCCAAAAATGAATATGCAACATACTTCATTCACAATTCATTGGCCAGAGCTGGTCAAGTGGGTTCACCCAACCACAGAGACGGGAGACTTAGCTTACCATGTGACTGGAAGGGGGAGAGGTAGTTATTTATGTGTAGTGCTAATAACTACCAAACCGTGATTCACAGGAGCAAAGTCACCTGAAAGGAAGGCTCGTGTCAGTCCAGGAGCAACCAGATACCTTGGAATCACTGGTTTAATTCCTGGATGTTATCTTCAGTCAGATTAACCTCCTAACTTTATATCACACTATGATAAGATGCTTCTTGGGGAAGCTGGCACTCATTTAAAAACTTAAATGTACTAGAATGATTCTTCTAAGCAGAACACATCCATGGGAATTATATGATCAGTGTATATTTTCTTGAGTATTCTTGAGGGCTATGACCACTGAAAACATCCACAGATGAATCAACAGAGGAAGCCAGTGCCCACAACCCAGGCTTTAAGAGATGCATACAGGATTCAGTTTCCATCTGTGTGAAGGGAAGGGATGGGTGTGGGATCCTGGTTCTGGCTCTTACAGGCATTGAAGGATGCAACTGCACCGAATGCATATCACAGAGAAGGTAGCTGATGACTTGTTAAAGAATCTATCACAAGCCTAAGTCCAGCCTCACTGGCCACATTCTGTTCACCAATGATGCCTTAAAAAACTCTACAGCTGTGTTGTCCAACATAGCATCCACTAGCCACATGTAGCTCTTTGAAAGTTACTTTATCATATTTAAATTGTATTTAAATTTTAAATTGAATTTTAATTCTAATTAAATACAATTTTGAAGAAGGAAATGACAACCCACTCTAGTATTTCTTATATATATATGTATATATGTATATATATATACACCACTTCCTTATTCTTCAAGTCTTTGCTGAAGGCGCTCATCCACTGACAACAGGAATAGAAATTGGCAGAATCTTAAGAAGAACAACTTGGAAAATTATACCAAAATTACACAATTTGATATGTATATTGATACCAGAAATTCCAGTTCCAAGAGTGTATGCTACAGGTGACTTGCCATGGGCACATGGGTCTTTTTTTTTTTTTAACTGGAGGCTGATTACTTTACAATATTGTGGTGGTTTTTGCCATATATTGACATGAATGAGCCACGGATGTGCATCTGTTCCCTCATCTTGAACCCTCTCCCATCTCCCTCCCTATCCCATTTCTCTAGGTTGTCCCAGAGCACTGACTTTGAGTGCCCTGCTTCATGCATCAAATTTACACTGGTCATCTATTTACATATAGTAATATACATGATTCAATGCTATTCTCTCAAATCATCCCACCCTCACTTTCTCCCACATAGTCCAAAAGTCTGTTCCTGTTTTCCTGTCTCACATATAGGGTCATTGCTATCATCTTTCTAAATTCCATATATATGTGTTAATATACTGTATTGGTGTTTCTCTTTCTGACTTACTTCACTCTGTATAATAGACTCCAGTTTCATTCACCTCATTAGAACTGACTCAAATGTGTTCTTTTCTTATATCTGAGTAATACTTAATTGTGTATATGTACCACAACTTCCCTATCCATTTGTCTGCTGATAGACATCTAGGTTGTTTCCATGTCTTCAGTTCAGTTCAGTTCAGTCGCTCAGTCATGTCCGACTCTTTGCGACCCCATGAATCACAGCACGCCAGGCCTCCCTGTCCATCACCATNCTAACTTTATATCACACTATGATAAGATGCTTCTTGGGGAAGCTGGCACTCATTTAAAAACTTAAATGTACTAGAATGATTCTTCTAAGCAGAACACATCCATGGGAATTATATGATCAGTGTATATTTTCTTGAGTATTCTTGAGGGCTATGACCACTGAAAACATCCACAGATGAATCAACAGAGGAAGCCAGTGCCCACAACCCAGGCTTTAAGAGATGCATACAGGATTCAGTTTCCATCTGTGTGAAGGGAAGGGATGGGTGTGGGATCCTGGTTCTGGCTCTTACAGGCATTGAAGGATGCAACTGCACCGAATGCATATCACAGAGAAGGTAGCTGATGACTTGTTAAAGAATCTATCACAAGCCTAAGTCCAGCCTCACTGGCCACATTCTGTTCACCAATGATGCCTTAAAAAACTCTACAGCTGTGTTGTCCAACATAGCATCCACTAGCCACATGTAGCTCTTTGAAAGTTACTTTATCATATTTAAATTGTATTTAAATTTTAAATTGAATTTTAATTCTAATTAAATACAATTTTGAAGAAGGAAATGACAACCCACTCTAGTATTTCTTATATATATATGTATATATGTATATATATATACACCACTTCCTTATTCTTCAAGTCTTTGCTGAAGGCGCTCATCCACTGACAACAGGAATAGAAATTGGCAGAATCTTAAGAAGAACAACTTGGAAAATTATACCAAAATTACACAATTTGATATGTATATTGATACCAGAAATTCCAGTTCCAAGAGTGTATGCTACAGGTGACTTGCCATGGGCACATGGGTCTTTTTTTTTTTTTAACTGGAGGCTGATTACTTTACAATATTGTGGTGGTTTTTGCCATATATTGACATGAATGAGCCACGGATGTGCATCTGTTCCCTCATCTTGAACCCTCTCCCATCTCCCTCCCCATCCCATTTCTCTAGGTTGTCCCAGAGCACTGACTTTGAGTGCCCTGCTTCATGCATCAAATTTACACTGGTCATCTATTTACATATAGTAATATACATGATTCAATGCTATTCTCTCAAATCATCCCACCCTCACTTTCTCCCACATAGTCCAAAAGTCTGTTCCTGTTTTCCTGTCTCACATATAGGGTCATTGCTATCATCTTTCTAAATTCCATATATATGTGTTAATATACTGTATTGGTGTTTCTCTTTCTGACTTACTTCACTGGCCTGGTGTGCTGCAATTCATGGGGTCACAAAGAGTTGGACACGACTGAGCGACTGAACTGAACTGAGGACAATATCTACACCATCAGTGTGGACACATTCAAGTACCTTAACCTTGATACAGCAGATCAATGCATTGTGGCTGGATATCAGCCAAGTTTGTGCCTCTCTTTTAGTTGATTGCTACAGCTTTACACGTGTTTATGATGAATTTTACTAGAGTCTACAGGAAGGCAGGAATGGTGACTGTGTTTGCTCTAGTGTCAGGTGTGGTGACTGTCACACTGCATCATTTAATAAGCATCTGTTGAATAAATGAATGAATGTTCCCTTTTTAAAACTGCAGCCAAAATTATCACAGAGCTGCTTCAAGTGACTAAAATGCTTCCATTTTTGTGTGGTGACAATTTGATAAAGGGTTTTTAAATGGGGGAAAACAAAGTTTAGTGTCAGAATTCTCTTTGGCAGAAGAACTAGTTTTGCTTAAAGGACTAGGATGCATATTTGGGTACCAATACCAGGTGTTTGTGGGAGGCAGAGAGGAGAAAACTGAACTGATAAAGAAAGACAATACAACAGGTTTCTCCTTCCCTCCCCTGTCTTATGGATGTTTTTCACACCCAGCACAGATTCCCTACAACTGATAAAATCATCAATAAGAGGAGCCACCCACCAAGAGCCACCTCCCAGGACGGCTCTCCTTAGGCAAGAATGAATGCATTCTTCCAGCATGGAATGCTTAGCGTGAGGTAAAGGTTTTATTTGGGAAGCAGCCTGGGGTAAAGAAAAGAAACAAAGTCAGAAAAACTGGCTTCTCTTCCAGCTTTGCCACGCTGGAAGAATTAACCCAAAGTAAGTCACTTTTTATACTAAAACAAACTCCAATATCTGCAGGGGGCCCAGTGAGTTTCAGCTCCCACCCCTCCTGACCGGCTTAACTAAGCCCCTGTGTACTGTTACAGGATGTGACAATCCCACCCTTCAACCTCTTTGTGCCTGCTGATGATGCCCATCTTCCTGCTGACCCAGACATTAAAAAGCCCAAGCTCGTACCACTTGCTGCATAATAGCTCAATCAATTGAGAGACAACTTATTGGGGCAAGGAATAGTGACTTTATTTGGAAAGCTAGCAGACCAAAAAGATGGTAGACTAATGTCCTAAANACAACCCTGAGTTTCAAGGAAGATGGTCCCTGCCCATCTCATGTGGTTGCATTCCTTCTGCCAGCCATTAATTTAGGCATACACCTGTGATGCAGTTCTGGTCAGTGGATAGGAAAAAGTTCTAAGGGGGATTGGGGAAAAGATTTACTTTCTTTGATTAATGGTGGGGGAAAGGCCATTCTTTGATTAAAGAGGGGGAAAATGCCATTCAGGGTAGGACTCCCTATCTTTATCATCTGGACATCGCTGTGTTTGGATGTGACAGCTGGAAGAAGTGGAGCAGCTATCTTTTGACCATGAGGAGATCTAGCCTCAGAACAAGCTATCAGAGAATGACATAGGGAAAAGAGCTAATCTAGGGACAGGGAGCCTGGTGGGCTGCCATCTCTGGGGTTGCACAGAGTCGGACACGACTGAAGCAATTTAGCAGCAGCAGCAGGCTGTACTCAGAGACTTCTATGTGAATTCATAACATATTTTCTGTCTGTTAAAGTCATGTAAGTCAAGTTTTCTATTACTTGCAGCTCAAAACATCCCAACCGATATACTTACTGTCATAGTTTCCAGTGCCTCCAACAACCTCTTACAGGTGATTTTCTAGTTCTCTGTCGTCTTGCCCTATCCTACACATCCTACCATATTCCCAGGTCTCCCAAACTCACACTCTCTAGTCTTAATGGGATACACTCTGTGCATGCTATTTCCCACACCTTCCTAAATGAGAAATTAGTCACATGCCCTGCCTAGTTTGCCCTTCCCTTTGTCCTCAAGGTACCAGACCCAACTCAAGCTGTAAGGTCCACATGAAGACTTCTCTGATTAACTCAGCTTACTCATTTCCTATTTATTTCTATATCTGTAGCTCTTTATCATATATGATATATAATATTGAATTATACAAAATAGTAAAAAATGTCCCATCTTTTTAGGCCTTCTTTCATTAATTGTATCTCCATGAAGCTATCTCTTCTATCTTTAACACTTATTCAAATGCTTATCTATATAAAAACTTATCCAAATTCCATAATCTTAGAAATACTTTGAAATTAAAATTACTTACAGTATCAACAGCATTTTTTAATAGCTTGCCTGTCTAGTATGTGTATAATATGACTTGTAAAAAGCTTCCAACCTTAAATCAGCCCATTACAAGACCTAAAGATGGCTAATGCTACAATCCAAGCACACCAAAAACTTTAAAATGAATAAAAACTAAGAGCAATGTTAGGTCTGAAATGCAATTCTTTCCACTTATGTCTAAATGTGTACGGATTTTTTTATGATGAATAACTCAATACTTGCCTTATAAGCTACTTGAAATGATTTTAAAATAATCACTTACCTCTCCTTGCTGTGAGTTGAGCAACTAGCTAAATTAGCACTGACATCTTTGAAAATGAAGACAGATACATTTGTATTTTACACAGGCTGAAGCTAGAACAAGACAGTCAGCTGCATTTGCTTTAGCTGGCATCTAGCCTTGAGTTATGGGTAATATATAACACATATGTTTTATTTTTTGTGCCACTGAAACATACTTTTGCATTTTTCTTTATGGTGGTATATTTGCAAACATTCCTCCTGTCTATGGATTTTAAGTGTACACGTTTCTCTCGTTTGAGGTTTGAGTCAAGAATCTGCTTGCTGGGGCTTGTGAACCACACCACAGTCTCCCTCCACCCTCCAACCCCATGTTCCCCACCTCTTCCCTCCATACATTTTAGCACAGAGTTCACACCTATTGAAACACTCAAGAAATGCCCATTGATACACATCTATCAATACATATATTTATTCATTCCTCCTTATTTATTTAGGGATTTGGTGATAAACTGATTAGATCCCTGTAATCATGGATTTTATAGTCTAGTTTAATGAGTAAAATTATTAAATAACTACAAAAATAAATAGGTATAACTATAATACTGGCTTTTGGTTAAATTCAAAATGTGCTTTCCCACTTTATATGGCTTCTCAGCCCGAGTGCACAATTGCCATTGCATCTAATCCTTATGTTATGCAATGAATATTCATGATATTCAAGATTCTGGGAGTACACTGGAGTCTTATGGAGAGAAGAGCAGATCCCAATGTAGAGACTCAATTTTCAGGAAACTCAGTCATCAGCTCTGAGAAGCTCCTCCTGTTTTTCTCTAAACAGACTGTAATCTGGGTAAGCCATCTCTTTACACTGCATTGAATTATCCTCTCACTAGTTGTAAAAGTGCATGAGTTACAAAAGTTTACATTACGCTGTGCTAACAAATACTCCTAAAATACCACAGGCTGAAAACAACAAAAGCTGATTTCTCACTTATGTTACACATCCTTCACATAGAACACTTTCCTATTTATCATCCCCACTTAAGAGTCTAACCTGAGGGAGACTTCATCTCCCAGGAAAGAAGGAAGGTTGGAAGTGAACCCCAAAAATGAATATGCAACATACTTCATTCACAATTCATTGGCCAGAGCTGGTCAAGTGGGTTCACCCNTAAGAGTCTAACCTGAGGGAGACTTCATCTCCAGGAAAGAAGGAAGGTTGGAAGTGAACCCCAAAAATGAATATGCAACATACTTCATTCACAATTCATTGGCCAGAGCTGGTCAAGTGGGTTCACCCAACCACAGAGACGGGAGACTTAGCTTACCATGTGACTGGAAGGGGGAGAGGTAGTTATTTATGTGTAGTGCTAATAACTACCAAACCGTGATTCACAGGAGCAAAGTCACCTGAAAGGAAGGCTCGTGTCAGTCCAGGAGCAACCAGATACCTTGGAATCACTGGTTTAATTCCTGGATGTTATCTTCAGTCAGATTAACCTTCTAACTTTATATCACACTATGATAAGATGCTTCTTGGGGAAGCTGGCACTCATTTAAAAACTTAAATGTACTAGAATGATTCTTCTAAGCAGAACACATCCATGGGAATTATATGATCAGTGTATATTTTCTTGAGTATTCTTGAGGGCTATGACCACTGAAAACATCCACAGATGAATCAACAGAGGAAGCCAGTGCCCACAACCCAGGCTTTAAGAGATGCATACAGGATTCAGTTTCCATCTGTGTGAAGGGAAGGGATGGGTGTGGGATCCTGGTTCTGGCTCTTACAGGCATTGAAGGATGCAACTGCACCGAATGCATATCACAGAGAAGGTAGCTGATGACTTGTTAAAGAATCTATCACAAGCCTAAGTCCAGCCTCACTGGCCATATTCTGTTCACCAATGATGCCTTAAAAAACTCTACAGCTGTGTTGTCCAACATAGCATCCACTAGCCACATGTAGCTCTTTGAAAGTTACTTTATCATATTTAAATTGTATTTAAATTTTAAATTGAATTTTAATTCTAATTAAATACAATTTTGAAGAAGGAAATGACAACCCACTCTAGTATTTCTTATATATATATGTATATATGTATATATATATA
>SJYX01016352.1:497772-517593 GCA_006410675.1 Oreotragus oreotragus | reverse complement strand
CACCCTGCTTATTTAACTCCTATGCAAAGTACATCATGAGAAACGCTGGGCTAGAAGAAGCATAAGCTGGAATCAAGATTGCCAGGAGAAATATCAATCACCTCAGATATGCAGATGACACCACTCTTATGGCAGAAAGTGAAGAGGAACTAAAGAGCCTCTTGATGAAAGTGAAAGAAGAGAGTGAAAAGGTTGGCTCAACATTCAGAAAATTAAGATCATGGCATCCAGTCCCATCACTTCATGGCAAATAGATGGGGAAATAGTGGAAACAATGGCTGACTTTATTTTGGGGGGCTTCAAAATCACTGTGAATGGTGATTACAGTCATGAAATTAAAAGACACTTACTCCTTAGAAGGAAAGTTATAACCAACCTAGACAGCATATTAAAAAGCAGCAACATTACTTTACCAACAAAGGCCCATCTAGTCAAGGCTATGGTTTTTCCAGTAGTCATGTATGAATATGAGAGTTGGACTATAAAGAAAGCTGAGTGCCAAATTGATGCTTTTGAACTGTGATGTTGGAGAAGACTCTTGAGAGTTCCTTGGAATGCAAGGAGATCCAACCAGTCCATACTAAAGGAGATCAGTCCTGAATATTCATTGGAAGGACTCATGCTGAAGCTGAAACTCCAATTCTTTGGCCACCTGATGCGAAGGGCTGACTCATTTGAAAAGACCCTGATGCTGGGAAAGATTGAGGGCAGGAGGAGAAGGGGACAACAGAGGATGAGATGGTTGGATGACGTCACCGGCTCAATGGACATGAGTTTGAGTGGACTCCAGGAATTCGTGATGGACAAGGAGGCCTGGCATGCTGCAGTTCATGGGGTCTCAAAGAGTCGGACACGACTTAGCAGCTGAACTGAACTGAACTAAATGATGGCATAGGTTTGTAATCACATCCATGAGACCCACCACATAGATGACCAACAGCTTAGAAGACATAAGGAGGTTTCATCAACCTCAGAAGAAAACCCGAGTTCCCCTCCATAAGACTCTTCCATGAGGCAGGCCTCTTTCCATCCCTACCTGCTAGACAGTGACAGTGATTCACCTCCACAAATCTGCTCATTTATTTCCCCCACCCAGCCTGGCCCCTTCTTCTCAAACTGAGCTCTCTTAAGCCTGACTGTCCTTCTGGCTTGAAGTCCAGTTCCAGAATTCCTTATCATACCAATCCACACTGATTTCTCCCTTCTCTGGGCTCCTACATCATGAGAGCTGCTAATGGTGGTATAACTATATTCATCCTGATTTGCTTAAGCATTCCACACAGGTGTCTTGTCTCCCTAGATTATAAATCCTTTGGAGGCTCTGCTAAGACTAGAGCAGATCATGGGTATCACTGGTAAAGGGAAAGCTGCATGAATGAAAGCCAAGGTTAAGCTCAGGGAGGGCAGGCTGTCTTGCTCCCCACTGTACTCTCAATGCTCTACGCAGCACCGGCACACAGCAAGCATTCAACAAATAGCCACTGAATCTGTGAATAACTAAATGAATACACTTCAAACACTAAATAAATATTCAGCACATAAAGAAATGAAATCATGATCTAAGAGTCTAACCTAAATATAACTCATGACTTAGATCTGTTCTAGTCTATACCCACGGTTCTCACACTTTATGGTCTCAGAATCCTCTTTCACTCATAAATCGATTGAGAATCTTAAAGAGCTTTTGCTTACATGGGTCATACCTACTGATATGGAGTGTATTATGAATTCAGTTCAGTTCAGTTCAGTTGTGTCCAACTCTTTGTGACCCCATGGACCGCAGCATGCCAGGCCTCCCTGTCCATCAGCATCTCCCGGAATTTACCAAAACTCATGCCCATTGAGTCGGTGATGCCATCCAACCATCTCATCCTCTGTCGTCCCCTTCTCTTCTTGCCTTCAATCTTTCCCAGCACTGGGGTCTTTTCAAATGAGTCAGCTCTTTGCATCAGGTGACCAAAGTATTATGAATTAAAACTGATCACTTAAGAATATTTATTTTAAAACAACAGTAATAAACCCATTACATTGTAATGGGTTAACACAAACAACATTTTTTTATGAGAGTACTTTTCAAAAGGTCTTCCTTGATATCTCAGTTGGTAAAGAATCCATATGCAATGCAGGAGACCCCAGTTTGATTACTGGGTCGGGAAGATCCACTGGAGAAGAGATAGGCCACCCACTCCAGTAATCTTGGGCTTCCCTCATGGCTCAGCTAGTAGAGAATCCACCTGAAATGTGGGAAACCTGGATTCAGTCCCTGGGTTGGGAAGATCCCCTGAAGAAGGGAGCAGCTACCCACTCCAGCATTCTGCCCTGGAGAAGTCCATGCATTCTAGTCCATGGGGCTGCAAAGAGCAAAACCAAAAATAACTTACTGCAAAAAGTGGCACCTTTTTTCTTTTCTCATTTTGGAGATCTCTTTAATGTTTGGCTTAAGAAAAGCCAACAGTTTTTCAGGTCTGCTTCTGCATTCAACTTGCTGCCTCTGGAAAACTCCACCGTGCACTTGTGAGAGGATGAGAGTGAAAAAATTCCGTAATATCTCAGTATCACTATGAAAATAGTCTTGGCCTCATGGACTCCTTGAAAGGGTCTAGGGGACCCCCAAGGATCCCCAGACCACACTTTGAGAATCACTGCTAAGCACATTTCATAATACGTGTTCTACAGACAGTAGGGAAAATTACTCAAAGGATTTATTTTTCTTTTTTCAAAAGAGATATAAAGTTTTATCCCATTAGGATAAATCCTTTTATTCTAGGATGCCATTTCCTTGAAAGGGTCTAGGGGACCCCCAAGGATCCCCAGACCACACTTTGAGAATCACTGCTAAGCACATTTCATAATACGTGTTCTACAGACAGTAGGGAAAATTACTCAAAGGATTTATTTTTCTTTTTTCAAAAGAGATATAAAGTTTTATCCCATTAGGATAAATCCTTTTATTCTAGGATGCCATTGATAGATAAATTGGCAGGCACATTCTCATTAAATGATTAAAATACCATCAGTTTAGTTCAGTTCAGTAGCTCAGTCGTGTCTGACTCTTTGCGACCCCATGGACTGTAGCCTACCACGTTCCTCTGTCCATGGGATTTCCCAGGCAAGAGTACTGGAGTGGGTTGGCATTTCCTTCTCCAGAGGATCTTCCTGACCCAGGGATAGAATCCGGGTCTCCCGCATTGTAGGCAGACATTGTGGCTTTACTGTCTGAGCCACCAGGGAAGTAATATCATAGTTGTTAAAATCTACAAAAAGCTTATCTTCATGAAACAGAAAATTCATCTCAGCAGCACAAAACTGCAGATTCTGTAATGTTCCTTCTAACTTACCTCCCATCATCTCTCTGCATCCTTAACTGGGCCTTCCAGACCCTCAGGAGTGCTAACAAGAAAACCAAGAGTAATGTGAGATGGCAGATGAATAAAGCTTTTAATTCTTATAACTGGAGACGTAGCCAAACAGTTTCCCCACCCAAGTCTTTTCCTTTTTGTCCTCCTGTCCCTGAAAACTCAAGGTTGCTAAAAAAGTAATTTACATTGAATGGCTTTGAAATGACTACTTATCTCCTTGGTGGTCAGTGAAAATACAACTCAGAGTTCCTTTCACTGTGCACGTTCAGAAACCCAACCACTTGGATTTAAATCCTGGTTCCTCTACTTACTAGCTTTGTGACTTAAAGCAAGTTACTGAAACTCTCTGGCCTCAGTTTCCCATATGTAAGAGGAAAATGATCACTGAACCTATCTCTTAAAAGTATGATAAGGATTAAATTAATTCACATATGTAGAGTACTTAAAACAGCGCATGATATGTAGCAAATTGTCAATAACTACTGGCTACTATATATCTTTTAAAGTTTCTTAAGAGGAACTAGAAACGTAAATTTCTACAATTGATTCCATTCCCCATAATTTAGCATGACTTATAAAGATTTGTTTGTAGTTGCAATTTCAAGGCTGAATTCACTTAAAATAGCTAAAAGGGTTGATTGATTGAAGTACCATCATGGAGTCATCTGCTAACAAATCAAAACTGAGGCTTGAAAATCCATACTACAAAGAGACTGTGGGAAACACCTCCTTTCCCAAAAGTGTTTTTGCATGTAGCGGTCACCAGCCGTGCTCCAGCAAGTGCTAAATGGCGATCAAATTTAAGTTGACCCCCACATTAATTGCACACCAAGAGGAATTGTTATGGTCAGGCATTTATTGAGCACTAACAGATTAAGCAAGCTCACTGAGCACCCCTCCACACAAACTCTAGGAGGTGATGAGGGCTGTGGAGAGCCCCACATGCATGGGACAGTGAGTGATACAGGTAAGACATCCTAAACACTCAAACACAGGCAGTAAATAAAAATGCTTACAAAAGAGGAAAGAGAAGGTCATTCTGACTTGAGGAATCTGGGAGGACTTTGGTAAGGCAGTAGCTCTGAGGTGGGTGTTGAGAAATGGGTGAGATTTCACCATAAGGACATGAGAGAAAGCAAGAAAGGACATGGAAGAAAGCAAGATTAGGCACAGTAGACTGCTATCATAGGAGCATAAGGCAACAGTGAGAAAGGATGTTTGAAACGGAGCAGAGCACATCTTACATGCTAGGCTTAGAGTCCAGAGGCCACTGAACGAGCGAGAGGGCAGCCTTAGTCACAAAGGCTGTAAAGCTGCGTTATTCACACCTTAGTGTTTGTCGCTGATATACTGCAGGATGGATGAAAGAGAGGGCACTGGAGGAGAGGAAAACAGTTGTGAGACCACGGCAGCAGTCCAAAGAGAGCCGTGGTTGGGACATCTGCAACTGGAAGAGGAAAAGAGGATGCGACATTTATTCTAAAAGTAGACTACAGTTGACTGGGGACTAATGAGATGTTGGTGGGAAACTGTTCTGTACTAGACCAGGGATGTGTCTGTTATAAAGGAAAGAGTTTTGGAAACAGCTCTAAGAAGATAAATTTGGAAAGTATATGGGATTGAAGGAAAAGAAAGAACTCATGATTGCCTGATCCAGAGCAAAGGAATGGGGAAGGAAATAACAGTCCCACTAGAAAAATAATAAACAAATACCTCTTACAAATTGATAAGAAAAATGAATAAACCAGGAGAAAAATATGCTGATATAGGCAAGAAAATTATAAAATTAAAATTAAAAATGGCCAAGAAATACGGAAGAAATGCCCAGCTGGATTAAAAAGCAAACATAAACAAAAATATGAGATATCACATTTTGCGTCTAAGATTGTCCCAAAAAAATAATAATAATACAAAGATTGGTGAGGCAGACACTTGGTTGTCTACCCAAGAGCATTTTTCCTTGCTAACAGAACTCTGGATTTGTTGAGTTATCCAGACTCTTCTGACTGGCTTCATTTTTCTAGATCCCAGTCCCACCCTATCCCAGTAAGGAAGAACTTGGATTAGTATGAGCTTCCATCCGTATCAGTGACTGACTTGGGAAGGGACATATGCTCCCATTCTGACTAATGATATTTGACAGAAACATATTGAGAAAGATGAGAAAGGCTTTAGGAACAGTTTCTTAAATCTTAAAAAGAAAGCTCAAGGTATTTCAATACTCTATGTAGCCCTAGATACATGAGGATACAATGAGCTGTTTCAGCTATGTTGAGAAAATGAGGGGACCCAACCAACACACTGAAAGTGGAACAGAGGAAAGGCAGAAAGAAGCTGGTATCTGATGTCATTTGGCAGCTGAATTAACCTATTTTGAAATCTTCCTATCTTGGGACATCTTGTTATGTAAGATTTTTTTAAGTCTTATTATGTACATAAGTTATAGAGAGCCTTATTTTCTTGAAGAGCTTTCAATACATTCCATTTCGGTTAGTTATGAGAACAATTTGTATCTACACAGTAGGTGCTTAGTAAGTATTTGACGAATGAATGAATAAGTGAGGGTGATAATGGGGCATGCCCAGAAGGACCATAAACTTCAAGTTGGAAAGGACCTCAGAGATCCTGTTGAATCTGAGTATCTTCACCAGTAAGGAAATGGAAAGTGGAACAGGTTTTGGACTTCCCCCAACCAGACTCCATCTAACTCACCACTTTCCCCCAGGACTGTGGCTCCCGAGGTCCAGTTTCCATTTGGCATTTGTTCAGCCAAATAAGGTTCAGGAGTCAAGATCTGCCATCATGGGTCACAGGACTGGCTATCTGCCAAAGGCCCCGGTTGCACTGACAATGAGAGAGGATGGATCTCCACCCAGGAAAATTGAGAAAGTGCCCAAATTTAGTACGCAGAGGAGAATCCCTTCCTTCATTCTTTCCTGGGGGTTGCAGCAGAATATGGCGGCAGAAATCCAACTGGGAGAGTCTGCTGGGAGTGGCCCTGTGAGTTCCTCTTTGATCACATGAATTTGTTCAAACCGGTTCTGTTGAAAGTTGTGGATTCGTCTGGTGAGATGATGAGCACAGACTTTCTCTCACAGAAGCAGTTCTTCTTGTGTCATCCTGTGTTCCCTCCAGGTGGGGAATTTTCTCTTTTTATTATTGCATAATTCATGTTCTTGGATTCTGAAATTGGACATGAAATATGCCCTGTCTTCCCTTGAAATTTAAAATTCAAATGTAAGTGAACTACAGAGAAAAAATTTTATGTCATAAAGTAAAAATAAATTCCATGGATTTAAAATTTTCGATCTTAAAAAACTATAAAAGTTGTAAGGAAAACACAAATCAATATTCATAACATCTTGTAGTAGTGATACGCTTTCTATATAGCACTTAAGGTAGAAGTCACAGTACAAAGAAAAAAAATGAATGGATTCAGATATAATTTTTTTTTTTTTTTAACTCTTGGAGTGGAAACCTGAAGCCTGGGCACCAAGAGTGGGAAGGCGGCTAACTTGTCATTATGCTGTTTTTATGCCTGGAGATTAGCTCTTCTCTCTTTTTTTTAAAGATAATGTTTTTAATTAATTTTTAATGTTTTATGTATTTACTCTATTTTTGTCTGTGCTGGGTCTCTGTTGCTGTGCGGGCTTTTCTCTAGTTGCAGCGAGTGGGGGCTACTCTGAAGGTGCGGTGCCTGGGCTCCCCTCTGCAGTGGCTTCTCTGGTTTCAGAGCCTGGGCTCGAGGGTGTGTGGTCTTCCGCAATTATGCCACAGGCCGTGGAATCTTTTCAGATCAGGGACTGAGCACACATCCCCTGCACTGGAAGGTGGCTTCTCAACCACTGGATTCCAGAGAAGTCCCTAGACGAGCTTTTCAAATAATAAAATAATAATGCAAAAATTTAAACTTCCATAGTCAAAAATGAAAGACAAATTATACTCCAGAAAGAAACCGTATTTGCAACATCTATCACAGAATAGGCTACTATATTTATTTCATGAACTAATAAATATTAATAACGCCATGCAGCCTTTTGTTCAGAAATGGGCTTTGCAGACAGACAAATCGGGGAAGGCAATGGCACCCCACCCCAGTACTCTTGCCTGGAAAATCCAATGGACGGAGTAGCCTGGTGGGCTGCAGTCCATGGGGTCGCTAACAGTCGGACAGAGAGCGACTTCACTTTCACTTTTCTCTTTCATGCACTGGAGAAGGAAATGGCAACCCACTCCAGTGTTCTTGCCTGGAGAATCCCAGGGACGGGGGAGCCTGGTGGGCTGCCGTCTATGGGGTCACACAGAGTCGGACACGACTGAAGTGACTTAGCAGCAGCAGCAGACAGACAAATCAAATCAGCTCCAAGACTCCCTCTTGCCAAATGCAAGACTTAGGCCATATTCTCTCTTTGTCTCAGTTTCTTTCTCTGCAAAATGAAGATAATACCTCTTGGAGTACAAGTAAAATATCTGATCTTTGTCCCCAGGTCCTGGTACAGAGCCCCTTAAGCCCTGAGTGATAAGGGTGAGAGAAGCATGACTTGTTCTAACAAGTGGCTCTCGGTGGGCCCCTCAGAGAGGACGGGGATGGTCACCAGAAAGAGCAACACTTGCTTAGAGATTTGCAACTTTCAGTCCTGTTCCCCAGTCTCTATGCAGAATGAGGATGGAGGCTGAGTTAATCACCAGTGGCCAGTGGTTTAATATACCATGCTCAATGATTAACGAATGAATTCTGCATAAAAACTCCCAAAGCACAGAGTTTCGAGAGATTCAGAGTTGGTAAACACGAGGTCTGTTCATGGGAACAGAGGCTCCTGCACTCAAGACCCTTCTGGACTTTACTCTTTGGACCTCTTCATCTGGCTGTTCACTTACATCTTTCATAACAGACCTGGAACAGTAAGTACAGTGCTATTCTGGGCTGTGAGCCATTTTGGTGATCCATCAAACCTGAGAATGGGGTTGTGGGAACCCCAATTTACAGCCAGTCTCTCAGTCACCTGATACTTGTAATTAGCATCTGAACTGAAGGCAGTCTTTTAAGACTGAGCCCTGAAACCTGTGACTGATGCTAACTCTGAGTAGTTAGTGTCAGAACTGATGCCTAGTTGGTGTCAGAGATAGAAATGGGATCTTGGAAAAAACATCACACGTTCAATGTCAGGAGGAAAAATGTCCCTTACGTCCTCACAGAGTAACCATGTGAATTAGATGAGATAATTGATGCAAGACATTTAGCAAACAGGGGACCTCAGTAAAATATAAGTATTATCGTTGCTACTAGGGAAAAAAAAAGATGAACCCAGAAGTTGGAAAATATATGAACTGTCTCTTATACACATCTGGCAGCAGTCCAAAGAGAGCCGTGGTTGGGACATCTGCAACTGGAAGAGGAAAAGAGGATGCGACATTTATTCTAAAAGTAGACTACAGTTGACTGGGGACTAATGAGATGTTGGTGGGAAACTGTTCTGTACTAGTCCCAGAAGTTGGAAAATATATGAAGGTCACTATAGGTAGGTAATTCCTGAAAGAAGAAAAATAAATGATCAGTTAACAAATAAGATGCTGAACCTCATCAATCATCAAAGAAATGCATCTTCAGATAAGGTATCATTCTCTACTTGCTTAATTGCCAAGTATTAAAACTAATGGCAATGCCTAGTGCTAGGGGTTCACTTCAATGATATATATAACATCCACAACTGCAAAGAGGCAATATCTTAAACACACACTCTTTTACTTCAGAATTTTATTTCTGAGAATGTATCCTAAAGCAGGAAAGTAAAACATAAATTTTCACAAATATTTAACTATAAGAATGCTCATTATGGCACTAGTCCTAATAGCAAAGAAAAAAACAAGCCATCTAAACGGTCTGCTTCCAGGCAAACCATTAAGCAAAGTGTGATTCATAGAAGAGTATCATGCAGCTATTACAACAAAAATATTCAACAGCAAGAAAGATTTTCATGATATAGAAAGTGATTAAAGAAAGGTTATGGAACATATAATATTTAGAATTATATACATATTTGATAAACTATAAAGGTATATATCAAAATATTATAAAATTATGGCCAAACTGTAGGAGGCTGTACTTTGTGCCTTACTGGTAAATTCTGAAATATTTACAATAAACAGTTACTTTTGAAATGATTTTTTAAAAATAAAGTTTATAATTCAGTCTTTACTAAGATATTATTAACATAAACAGTGAATTGTATCAAGACAATTCTCTTTAAAGTATTCTAAAAAAGTAAGATAAAACAATTATTCAGGTGGGTTTTTCTCAGCCTACTCTCAGTGTTTCTTTTTTACTAATTCGGTTCTTTACATATCACACCTTCTGCATCCATTTGTCCATTAACGGATGCTTAGATCATTCCCGTATCTTCGCCACTGCAAATAATGCCGCAGTGGACACGGTGGGCACAAACATCTGTGCAGATTAGTTTCGTTATCTTATCTTCTGATAAATACCCAAGAGTATGCTGACTGTAAAGAAATCGCCAAAAAAGCTGATTAGGCACTTTTCTTAATTTATAGAGAGAAGTAATGAAGTTTTCGTGAGTTCCTGCTATCCTATTCATGTTTATGTGTAGGAGATTATTACTAACTCCATACCCAGTGGTCTAACCCTAAGGCCCTGAGCTGATTGCCCCAAACACCTTCAGAGGAAAGCCATGGGGGCCTCAGTGGTCTGACTCCCAGTGGGCACTGGCCATGGAGAGGCGGTATCTTAGTCCATCTGGGCTGTTGTGACAAACTACCACAGACCGAATGATTTATAACCAGCAGTTACTTATTTCTCACATTTTGACAGCTGGAAGTCCAGGATCAGGGTGCCAGCAGTAGCCTTTAGAGGACAATCCTCTTCTGGGATTCAGAACTACTGCATCCTCCCATGGCAGATGGAGAAGGAAATGGCCACCCACTCCAGTATTCTTGCCTGGAGAATCCCAGGGACAGAGGAGCCTGGCAGGCTACAGTCCATCAGGTCGCAAGAGTCGGATACGACTTAGCGACTAGATCACCCGTGGCAGAAAGAGGGCACCAGCTCTCCAGGGTCCTGTGATAAGGGTCCTTCCACAATCATGACCTAATCACCTCCCGAATGCCCCACCTCCTAATGCTGTCACACTGGAAGTTAGGATTTCAACATAAGAATTTTGGAGGGACACAAACATTCAGTCCATTGTAAGCAGGTTCTCTCTCCAGATTCTTTCCCAGTTAAAGACACAAATGTTTCTGTCTTGTTAAACATTCTACATACCCAGAGTCAGCCAATTAACTGAAAAGCTGAAAATCGCAAGTAGAATTTTTAGCAGAGCAGTACTTTAATAAATGAAAAAAAAAAAAAATTGCCTAATGCTCCTTCTTACCACCATCATTTCCAGTATGCACACTTTTATTTTAGGGGAAAAAACAAAAAACAAACAAACAAACAAAAACCTGAGGAAAGGGGATGAAAACTGGAACAAGAACTGAGAGCAGCCTTCAAGGACACATGTGTGACCCTGTGACCAAAACCTAGAGAATAATCTCCCTTCACCTCTATGCCTAGCCCTTGACTAGGACCCCTGCCTAGACAAGGCTTTCTCCCAGGGAAGTTCAGGAAACCCCCACTCCCTGCAGCAAACTGGCTACTGATCAGCGCATGAACAATTTAAAGGTAATGAACAATCAAATCTGCCTCTTTCTGAGCTCTCTCTAGGTGCCAGACAACGAGCTAGATTGCCTGCTGATCTCATTTGGCTCACAGTGATGCTATGGAGCAGGGTCTATAACTGCTGTTGTCTGTTGTCCCTATTTTAAGGCAGAAAAAAAACTGAGGCTCAGAGATCTCAGATAATTCATCCAAGATCTCAAGGCTACTGAGTGGTGGACCCGAGACTCCTGTCACCTTCCCACCTCCCCTCTCTCTGTCCCCTCCTCTCTCTAGTCTATTTTCTGGTCTGGCTGAGCTGGCTGTAGTTCACCTGAAGGCACCAGGAATTTCATGTTTTCTGTGCCTTTGCTGAAGCTGTGGTCCCTGTTCAGAGAGTCCTGGCCTCCCACCCCCTTGTTTGGCTGGCTGACTCCCACCCATCACGTAAGACCAGATTAACAGTTCTGCATCCACGAAACCCTCCTAAACCAAACTCTCAGATTAAATCATTCTTGACCTTCTCTGGGCATGCCACAACCATGCTTATCTCTAGGTTTCATAGATACGATTTTCCCTCCACCAAAAGTCTTTATTTACATGCACACACGAACACATGTACGTGTGCTCATATGCATGCACATAAATGCCTCTTTCCCCTAATCCTACTTCTCCTTCAGGTATCCTGCAAGTCCAGCACTCTGAGAAATCTTGCCTGAGCCATGCCCACAGCCGCACACATGGGACTTCTTTCCTATCACACCGTCCATACCAGTTTGTCATCGTTTCTACGTAACAACTGAACTCCTTTCAAGGCCGTGACCGTCTCACCATCCTCGGGTAAGAGTCAGGCACATAACAGGCATTTAATAAGTGTTACTTGAATAAGTGAATGCTCCCTCTATCTGCTTCTTCTTGTTTATGCCCCTAAACTAAGGAAACAGAGAATTATGTGTCCCAATATCGTGTTTCCTCTTCGGTTGAATTGTCATTGAAACCAGAAGTCCCACACTTTTATGGTAGGAAATGAGGAATCCTGAAATTCTCCCCAGGATTTCTTTTGAGAATGAAACTCTCTGGGGTAGACAATATCATTTTTCCAAAGACTGGAAGAAACCTGGATGGGGGAAGGTGGAGGACAATAGTCAAGAGGAAGATCTTACTGAAAATTAAAACTACTATTATATATCCAATAATCACGAAAAGGAGCTTATTTCCAGGAAATATGAGCTATCCTCAAGTATACATATTTGCATATTTAATGTATCTCATATATGAGATACTCCTTCAACATCAATGGTTCATGGTGATATCATTGTTACCTTGACATTAAGATGCTTTCTTTGTTTGTTTGCTTTGGGGAAGTGTATTTACTCACCTTGTATTTGTTATAATCACGAAAAGGAGCTTATTTCCAGGAAATATGAGCTATCCTCAAGTATACATATTTGCATATTTAATGTATCTCATATATGAGATACTCCTTCAACATCAATGGTTCATGGTGATATCATTGTTACCTTGACATTAAGATGCTTTCTTTGTTTGTTTGCTTTGGGGAAGTGTATTTACTCACCTTGTATTTGTCATGCAAAATTAAACTTATTTAATATGCTTATAGGGCTTCCCTGGTGGCTCAGATGGTGAAGAATTTGCCTACAGTGTAGAATACCTGGGTTCGATCCCTGGGTCAGAGAAAGATCCCCTGGAGAAGAGAATGGCAACCCCGGTGGAGCCAGGGAATTCAAAGCAGGACAGCGTTGGCGGGGAAAACTTATTTATTTATTACTATAAGATTAGATTAGGAAGAAATAGTGTAGTGGGAAAGTTTAGTGGAGAAAAGAGGCTGATTAACTTGGTTTACGTGGAAAACCAATAAAGTTCAGGACAAGGAACTTGCACCGTCTACGTTAGGCCGCCGGCGTCCGTTTGCATATCGGAGAGTGCTCCGCCTTGGGCTCTCTCTCTTACGGATCTTAGAAACCAGGACAAGTAAGTAGACATGGTGAGCCTCCACGTTCCAAGGGATCAGCCTGAAAAAGAAAAGAACGACACTGGGAAGCCCAGCATCGGTGCAAGACTCCAAAGACTTTATTTTTCAAAATCAGCTTATATACCCCAAGTTGTACATAAAGAAATAATGGAATATGCAGAGTTATGCAGGGGCAGCAGTCCTGACCCTCACTGAGACAAGGCTTTCTTTTTGCATACCCTCCCGTATACAGAAGGTCTCAGGCGGTTTACCTTATCTTCTGGCCAAGAGGCCTGTTAACATTTTTATGGCTCTCTTCCTGGATAACTGTCTGTCAACCAGAAAACTCCTTTTCCCTAGAAGTGTTTTTTCTTTACTCTGCATCACCTTCAAACTACTAAATAAAGTTACATTCCTGTAGAACAAAGGTGCGGTGGGTTATAACAAAGAAAGTACTTAAAGATCTAATGTTGCTAATACTGAGTCTACTACTTGTTTTTCTATATACCAACTATATCTAAAAATAAAGGATATGAAAATTTGGCAGCAAGTATTGGCTCAACAAATGAAACCTTTAATCAGTCCTATTCTAATGATTTTGACTCCCTGAAGCCCCTACATTCCTAGGATGTTTTAAGCTTCCTGTGCCTCCCAGAGTCGGGAGGCCTCAGTCACATGCGCAGCTGTAGGAGTCCTGCAGGCAGGCTAGAAAGCCATCAGAGGGGTTTTTGGATTGGAGCACTCGTATTATGCCCAGGAGATTTATTATCTAAAGGCTCTAAATTAATTTTTTTCCAGAAAAAGGTGGTGGGGGGAAAGCCCCCTGTTAATGACAGAAGAGTAGGTGGAAAGCATAACACAGTCAAGCAGGCAGACTCTGGTTCTGGGGGCAGATGCTCAGGAAATTCCAGGGGGAACCCCTGAAGCCTGAGCACGTCCTTGCGTTTTGTCAGGCTTCCTTCCGCATGACCTTGTCACGGGTGGGATTCCTCACGCTGGCCCCCGGCAGCAACCCACTCCAGTATTCTTGCCTGGAGAATCCCATGGACAGAGGAGCCTAGCAGGCTACAGTTCATAAAGTCACAAAGAGCTGGACACAACTGAAGCAACTTAGCACACATGCACTCACACACCATGCTTATAACAGTTAACCCACCAACTTAAGATCTCATCCATCTCATCATATTTAATCCAAATGGTGGCTTAAATGGCCCAAGTTCTCTTGGAATTAGGAAAAACATTTGCAAGTTTGTTCTTCTTTAGTTTATGTAATTAAAAATAAATTACTATATAAGAGTCATTTTTCAAACTCATTGTAGGTTAATATCAACAGTGATGTTATGTTGAAAGCATGAACCCTTGACATGATGTGGTAAAAATGACACTATCTCTGTGGTTTTCCTCCTCAAAACCTATAACTCTAGTCTAATTATAAGAAAAAGATCAAAGTCCAATGAAGGGTACTCTACAAAACACCTGACCAATTCACCTCAAAACGGCCAGCAAGAAAAGTGTGCAAAACGGTCACAGCCAAGAGGAGTCTGAGGAGATATGATGACTAAAATGTAATGTAATACCCTGGATAAGATCCTGGAACAGGGAAAAAAAAAAAAGCATTAGGTAAAAAACTGAGGAAATATGAATAAAATATGAAATTTTGTTAATTATCTTACACCAATAATGGTTCATTAATTATGGCAAATATACCATACTAATATAAGATGTTAGTAAGAGGGGAAAATTGGTTATAGGTATATGGGAACTCTTTGTACTTTGTAATTTTTNAACGACACTGGGAAGCCCAGCATCGGTGCAAGACTCCAAAGACTTTATTTTTCAAAATCAGCTTATATACCCCAAGTTGTACATAAAGAAATAATGGAATATGCAGAGTTATGCAGGGGCAGCAGTCCTGACCCTCACTGAGACAAGGCTTTCTTTTTGCATACCCTCCCGTATACAGAAGGTCTCAGGCGGTTTACCTTATCTTCTGGCCAAGAGGCCTGTTAACATTTTTATGGCTCTCTTCCTGGATAACTGTCTGTCAACCAGAAAACTCCTTTTCCCTAGAAGTGTTTTTTCTTTACTCTGCATCACCTTCAAACTACTAAATAAAGTTACATTCCTGTAGAACAAAGGTGCGGTGGGTTATAACAAAGAAAGTACTTAAAGATCTAATGTTGCTAATACTGAGTCTACTACTTGTTTTTCTATATACCAACTATATCTAAAAATAAAGGATATGAAAATTTGGCAGCAAGTATTGGCTCAACAAATGAAACCTTTAATCAGTCCTATTCTAATGATTTTGACTCCCTGAAGCCCCTACATTCCTAGGATGTTTTAAGCTTCCTGTGCCTCCCAGAGTCGGGAGGCCTCAGTCACATGCGCAGCTGTAGGAGTCCTGCAGGCAGGCTAGAAAGCCATCAGAGGGGTTTTTGGATTGGAGCACTCGTATTATGCCCAGGAGATTTATTATCTAAAGGCTCTAAATTAATTTTTTTCCAGAAAAAGGTGGTGGGGGGAAAGCCCCCTGTTAATGACAGAAGAGTAGGTGGAAAGCATAACACAGTCAAGCAGGCAGACTCTGGTTCTGGGGGCAGATGCTCAGGAAATTCCAGGGGGAACCCCTGAAGCCTGAGCACGTCCTTGCGTTTTGTCAGGCTTCCTTCCGCATGACCTTGTCACGGGTGGGATTCCTCACGCTGGCCCCCGGCAGCAACCCACTCCAGTATTCTTGCCTGGAGAATCCCATGGACAGAGGAGCCTAGCAGGCTACAGTTCATAAAGTCACAAAGAGCTGGACACAACTGAAGCAACTTAGCACACATGCACTCACACACCATGCTTATAACAGTTAACCCACCAACTTAAGATCTCATCCATCTCATCATATTTAATCCAAATGGTGGCTTAAATGGCCCAAGTTCTCTTGGAATTAGGAAAAACATTTGCAAGTTTGTTCTTCTTTAGTTTATGTAATTAAAAATAAATTACTATATAAGAGTCATTTTTCAAACTCATTGTAGGTTAATATCAACAGTGATGTTATGTTGAAAGCATGAACCCTTGACATGATGTGGTAAAAATGACACTATCTCTGTGGTTTTCCTCCTCAAAACCTATAACTCTAGTCTAATTATAAGAAAAAGATCAAAGTCCAATGAAGGGTACTCTACAAAACACCTGACCAATTCACCTCAAAACGGCCAGCAAGAAAAGTGTGCAAAACGGTCACAGCCAAGAGGAGTCTGAGGAGATATGATGACTAAAATGTAATGTAATACCCTGGATAAGATCCTGGAACAGGGAAAAAAAAAAAAGCATTAGGTAAAAAACTGAGGAAATATGAATAAAATATGAAATTTTGTTAATTATCTTACACCAATAATGGTTCATTAATTATGGCAAATATACCATACTAATATAAGATGTTAGTAAGAGGGGAAAATTGGTTATAGGTATATGGGAACTCTTTGTACTTTGTAATTTTTCTGTAAATCTAAAGTTATTCTAAAATTTCTAAAATAAATTTTGTTTTTTTTTAAAAGAAACTCAACGTAGAATTATAACATTTTTCTATGTCTTCTTTTTCTTTCCATTCCAAAATGATTGCTGTCCTGTTTTGCTTCTCTCCTCTCTTCTTTTCCTTCCCAGTTTTAATAAGCAAAGGCCTCAAGCAACTCCCCCAAGTGATCCTATAAATGGCTGGCAGCAACAGGCTGAGAGCAGGTGAGTACAGATGGTAGGCTGTTTGGACTAATGATCCAACTTTTCATGCTCATGTATCACACCCTTTTTCATGAGCTTCTTAGTTTGTTTCTCCACTCCTTGAATCGGGGATGGCCCACTGACGCGCTTTGGCTAATGAGATGTTAGCCAACCGGAAGCAGTCAGAGACTAGAAAAAGGGTTTGAGCATTCCAGCTTGATTCTTCTATTTCTGCCCCTGCCATGTGACCTGGCTTGAGCTAGACGGCTGCAGGAAGATGAGAGTCATGTGGAGCAGAGCAGAGGCATGCCAGCCCAGATCAGCCAGCAGTCAGCCTACTCCCAGACATGTGAGCATGCGCCCCCAAGACCAGCAGAGCTATGGAACTGACATCACTGTCCACAAACACCTGAGCAAACCCAGCCAGGGTCAGGTCCAACTCAGACCATCTGAATCGCACTGACTCCTGAGCTAAATAAATATTTTGTGGTTGGTTGTCACATATTTTTGTGGCAATACACAGCTGATGTAACACCAATTAACATGCAAATATTGGTCCATTTCAACTGGAAAGAGACTCCTTGGTAGCAAAGACAGATAAATGGAAATTCCAGGAACTCCTTCCCCCAGAAGAAGAGAGCAATGGTATCCCATGACCAGGCCTTTAATTACCAATCCTAGCTTCATCTCTAACCACCTCCACCATTTATCCNCCATTTCAACTGGAAAGAGACTCCTTGGTAGCAAAGACAGATAAATGGAAATTCCAGGAACTCCTTCCCCCAGAAGAAGAGAGCAATGGTATCCCATGACCAGGCCTTTAATTACCAATCCTAGCTTCATCTCTAACCACCTCCACCATTTATCCTTATACTCGATATCCAGCTCCTTCATGTGTAAAATACTGACAATGACAGTATGTATCTCATAAGAGTTGTGAGGCTCAAATTTAGGTAGATCTAAATTGCTAAGAATATCTGGTATGTATAGTAGATACTCAGCAAATGTTAACTAGTGGTTGTGGTAGTAGCAACGGCAGTAGCATTCTCAGACTGTCTACCCAGGAAGTTCTTGCCACTCTTTTTCACCTGGACAATTTCTAATCCTACTTTAAGCCTCTTGTCATCGCCTCCAAGAAGCCATGCTTGGCCCTGGCATATCCTATCCTTGCACTCTTCCTTTGAACTCATAGAACCCAGTATTCCAACCTTCCCCTGAAGCTTGAGATGTGATTTGATTTTCAGACAATGTCTATGTACTAATAACTGCCTTTCTGCCCAGACTGCAAGTTTCTTGAGGACAGAGACTATACCTCATTGTTCACCGAGTAAGGCAAGTATGTTCAGAGCTACAGATACTATGCCTCATAAGACCTGGATGAGATTGTCTTGAATCCCCATCACTCATCTTGAGGAAAGCTGGGGCACCTCCTCGAGTTTTCTGACAATTCCCAGGGAACTGACATTTTCATGAACCCTCTGAGCCCCAGCTCCTACCATAGGAATCAGTTCATTTACACCTTGTCCTGCTTATTGGAGGCACTCCCTCACTTCCTTAAAAGTCGACGCAGGTCTGGAATTGACTCATTCCCTCACTTGCTGTACATGAGCTCACAGGACCTTGACACGTGCAGCGGACTCTGCAAGAGGTTTTCAGAGATGACAGGAGTGAAGATGGTGCTGCATGACAACAGCCCAAGCACGTTAAAATGCCACGGTAGACAACCCCGGGCTTCAAAATGACCCTCAGCCGCTGCTGCCCTGCCAACATCAACCCTCATGCCTCTCTTTTCTCCTCGCCCTCTATACCCAAATTCCTGCTGGCTTGTTACTCTGACTCTTTCAGCTCCTTCTTTTTCCTTACCTCTACCTAGACCCTTTAACCTTGAAGTGAAGAGCCAACTCACTGGGAAAAGACCCTGATGCTGGGAAAGGTTTCAGGCAAAAGGAGAAGGGGGCAGCAGAAGAGGAGATGGTTAGATAGCATCACTGACTCAAAAGACATGAATCTGAGCAGACTCCTGGAGACAGTGGGGGACAAAGGAGCCTGGTGTGTGGCAGTCCGTTGGGTCACAAAGAGTCAGACACAACTTAGCAAGTGAACAACAGCAAACAGACCCCTTCAGGAGCGCTCACTCACAACCCCAGGTGCTGCTTATCCCCAGGAGGAACTGTGGGGCAAGTTCCTAATTCTCTTCTTACACTGCCACCCAGAACAGCACCAAATTCATGGTAGGTACCCTATCAATTTAAGTCCAATTTTCAGGAAACATCTAGACAGACTCAGGTAAGAATGGACCCATGTAAGACTTACGAGAAAGGAAACAAAGTCCAAACAACAGGCTGAGAGATTTGCTCATGATTCTTATAAACTTTAGTCTTATGAAATTTTTCATCAACCAAAGGGATGAAATCTAACTGATACCAAGCTACATACAATGGAGAACAGGCATTAAAAGCAAAGTCTTTGAAGTCCAGATGACCTGGGATCAAATTTCAGTTTAAGGAATCAGAGATCAAATTGTCAACATCTGCTGGATCATGGAAAAAGCAAGAGAGTTCCAGAAAAACATCTATTTCTGCTTTATTGACTATGCTAAAGCCTTTGACTGTGTGGATCACAATAAACTGTGGAAAATTCTGAAAGAGATGGGAATACCAGAACACCTAACCTGCCTCTTGAGAAATCTGTATGCAGGTCAGGAAACAACAGTTAGAACTGCACATGGAACAACAGACTGGTTCCAAATAGGAAAAGGAGTACGTCAAGGCTGTATATTGTCTCCCTGCTTATTTAACTTATATGCAGAGTACATCATGAGAAACGCTGGTCTGGAAGAAACAAGCTGGAAACAAGATTGCCGGGAGAAATATCAATAACCTCAGATATGCTGATGACACCACCTTTATGGCAGAAAGTGAGGAGGAGCTAAAAAGCCTCTTGATGAAAGTGAAGGAGGAGAGTGGAAAAGTTGGCTTAAAGCTCAACATTCAGAAAATGAAGATCATGGCATCCGGTCCCATCACTTCCTGGGAAATAGATGGGGAAACAGTGGAAACAGTGTCAGACTTTATTTTGGGGGGCTCCAAAATCACTGCAGATGGTGACTGCAGCCATGAAATTAAAAG
>SJYX01016352.1:487295-497625 GCA_006410675.1 Oreotragus oreotragus | reverse complement strand
CCCCCCAGCTCTGCCACATGACCTTGAACAAACTCTGTGCCTTCATTTCCAGCAAAGAGTGAAAGCAATATAATAGGTTCCACCTTGCAGGGCTATTGGGAGTGTCACATGAGCTAATGTTCCCAAAGTGCTCTGAAAAAGTGTGTGTTGGTATATGGCTTTCTGAAGGAGATCAACCCTGGGATTTCTTTGGAAGGAATGATGCTAAAGCTGAAACTCCAGTACTTTGGCCACCTCATGCGAAGTGTTGACTCATTGGAAAAGACTCTGATGCTGGGAGGGATTGGGGGCAGGAGGAGAAAGGGACGACCGAGGATGAGATGGCTGGATGGCATCACGGACTCGATGGACGTGAATCTGAGTGAACTCCAGGATGGTGATGGATAGGGAGGCCTGGCGTGCTGCGATTCATGGGGTCGCAAAGAGTCGGACATGACTGAGCAACTGAACTGAACTGAACTGAAATAACCATCTTCATCACCAAGTAATTAGCTTCTCTGAGCTCCAATATCCTTAGCCATAAAATGCAAATAATGGCACACAGGCCACAGTTTGTTAGAAAGAGTAAATGAGAAGTAAGCAAAACGTCCCACACAGTCCTAGCCCCTAGTAAGCATGCAGCAATAGTTTCTCTCATCTAATGGGAAGATGAGTCTTCATACCTAGGAATCCCAGGAAAGAAAGACACCCCAAGAGATAGAATAGAGGTCCTACAGTATTCTCTTATCTCTCTCTTATGCATCCAGAATTGTACTAGTTACAAACCACCCTTGGAAGAAATGAAAAAATGGTTGGTTGCTCAAATCATTTTCTGTGTTAGTGGCACAGATGAGGCTCCCAGTTGAGAAAGGCTGGGATGGAAGGAGGCAGGACCAAGGAGCTGGGTTTCTAGACATATAATATGAGAAGGAGAGTTTTTTAGATATTTTAGGCCTGGGAGGAAAAGAATGATCTAAAAGTTTAAATACTTGAAATTCCCTATGATCTCCTCACCTAAGCCTCTCCTATGGTTCATCTTCTCTCAGAAAAATCACATCAAGGTCCCAAGGTGAAGGACCTCAGATTCATGGCAGATCTCAAGATTCCTGAAAGACTTTTTTACCTTAATTTCAATTGTGGTTTTTATCAGAGACCAGTACTATCAGGATTAAAGATGGCACTCATCTTGCAACTTTCAACTTGTGCCAATAATCAAAAAGCATGCTTTCCAGGGAGCTCAGTGAGTGTCATATATGACCAACTATAAAGCAAGTCCATATACAGGGAAGCTTATAATCACTGACAAAATAGCAATAAAAATCTCCAATTCTCACGTATATTATAATAACTTTAATCAAAATCTTCATGCTCGTCTTCAACATCACTGTCTTTGTCATCAATAGAGCCGTTTTTTTTGGAGTCATCAAATTCAGTTCTTCAGAGTGTATCATCTGTAATTCTGCTTCAGAACTGTGAGCTGATCCACAAATCATACTCACACCTCAAATGCAATCCAAGGCAACAAGTTCCAGTTTCAGAACACTGGAAGACTTTGTTTTTCTTTATCTTCTGGTACATAATTGTGATACTCAAAGCATAATCACACTAATTCTATTGTTTAATAAAACCATGTTTAATTTTCACCCATCACTTACATTCTAGGAAGGCAGAACCCAAGAAAAATGATTGAATATGGTTAGATTTATTTGCTTATCATTCTAAATGACTACATCAGGTTGTATTTGGGCATACAGAGAATATTTTTTATGAAGTCTGTTTCATCTTACAAATAGCAAAAATGTAATACAATATACTTTTTTGCAGTACAAGTTCAAGCTTGCTAAATTTTTACAATTAATATAACATATAAATTCTGTATTTTTGCTTTTTAATCTTTGCTTAAACTGTAAGGCCCTCACCATTGTAAATAAAACATGCCTACATCATTCATTCTGCCCAGATACAAAGATGTCCATCTCTCTTGTCTTTTTTTGCTTTCTCATTCACCACTCTGAAATTCCTTCATTCATTCATGGAACTCATCAAGTGCCGTAGCTCATGAACATCAGAAGAAAGACTGACCTTATGTTGCGATGACTTAACAGCATGGGATACAAATTTATTTCATAACATTCGTCATTTTCACTAAACTTAATAAACTTCACTAAACTTACGTATAATCTTTTCTTGTTCTAATTCAAGTAGAGTTGAGTAATTTTTCCTGTTCTCTAAATAGTGTTTAGATTAGGTTCCTTTATCAGTCTCTTGACTTTTCAGATAGCTCTCAGTATGACCAAAAATAGAAAGGCTGGAATGAACCAAGCACTGAAGGGAAATTCAGGTCCTGGCCCTGGTCCAAGCAACAAGTTCATGCTAGAAAAACGGTGACAAAGAATAGGCTGCAAGAGAAACTGGCTAGCTATTTGCACCCTACCTTTTAGGCAATGGGGAACCACCAAATATTTTTTTAGCTGACAACAGACATTAAAATGACTGACAACAGACACAAGCCATTTAGTATAACATGGCCTTTGGGATCAGAGAAAAGAATGCATTCATATCTCGTCACTTAATGATAAGATCTTAGACTGCTCACTTCCCATAAGCTTCTGCTATTTAAATGAACATAATTATATAGACTTCAAAGAGCTGGTGAAGGATTTTAAAAGACAATGACCATAAAATGCTTAGCATAGCATCTGGCATAAAATAGGTGCTCGACAAATGGTGACTGTCAAATCATATTATGAAGTCATGTTTGGGGAAAATTAATCTACCAGAGTGGGGTATGCATGAGGGATTAGAGGCAGAGAGATCACTGTAGCTTACAGGAAAGTTGGGAGGATGGCTTGGAATCCTGCAAGGTTTGGGGATAAAGAGGACAGAGGGGCCAAGACATAGGCCAAGACTAAGGAGGACCCTGAGAGTGGAGCCCCAG
This sequence comes from Oreotragus oreotragus, assembly GCA_006410675.1. NCBI lineage: Eukaryota > Metazoa > Chordata > Mammalia > Artiodactyla > Bovidae > Oreotragus > Oreotragus oreotragus. Next base: position 494,708 of record SJYX01016352.1, on the reverse strand, counting down.
CTGATCAGCTACTGAGAGAATATCAATGCCTCCAGAAGGAGTGTCAGGACAGGGGGGAAGTGGAAGGGAGAGAAAAGCACTGCAGATGACCCAGAGAGCCCAGCTAAACAGCTGAACAAGGAAACCTCAGTGCTATCCAGAGGGAAGGTCAGGACAGGGAGAAGAGGAGGATAAACTTGCTTCTAGACACAGTGGGTTTAAAGTCATGGTGGTAAAGCCAAGGAAATGTTTACTAGAAAGTTGGAAACATGAAACTCTTGGGAGATAAATCACAGAGAGGAAAAGAGGCTCTGGGACATCTTCCACTGAGGTAAGAATTAAGATGGTGGAAACAGAACTCTCCACAAAGTGGGACATCTGGAGCACGTGGAGTTGATGCGACAGACTTTCTTATCCATTGGCTTTATTCTGCTCTGATTTTCTTTCCTTCTCAACTCAAAATTCCAGGAGAACAGAGAGACTGTGAGCAGGGATGCTTATCAATGTACCTCCCAAGCCAAGTTCAGGGTTGGGCATGGAGCAGGCTTTCCTCGAATATTGTTCTTCTAATCCATCACACACCTGAAGGAGGGCATGGCAACCCACTCCAGTATTTTTGCCTGGAGGATCCCCATGGACAGAGAAGCCTGGAGGACTACAGTCCAGGGTGTCGTAAAGAGCTGGACATGACTGAGCAACTAAGCACAATCCGTCACACATGGGATAATCAGAGAGACCATGACAAGTCCAGGCTCAAGGCTAAACATTTTATATTCCTGTCTTAAACTCAACAACTCTTTGAGGGGTATGTTGTCATGCTGTTACTATGTTCACCTAAATAACAGCAGTTTATGCAAGACGAGATCTCCAAGATCTTGCAGCTATTGGTCTCTCTGATTATCTGAGGCAGTTCTGAAGCTCCAATCATCCCTTCCGAGGTCTTTGATTCATACATACTAGGGAAATAAATTACTAATGGAAAACATCTTTCAAGACATATAGAGTTTTGCTTGGCAGCAGAACTACAGGCGGCTGGCCGTGGGCAGGGGTTTCAGAGGAGAAGGGGAGGACACCGTCAAAGGCAATGAAATATCAAGAACTCCGGAGGACAGACGCACTGCTCCTCCCTGTGTGTGTGACTCCAGCTTGGGGAAACCGCTCCATTTGCCTGGATTACTGAAACAGGACCCCACTGGGACGGGGGAGGGGTGGGGCAGGTCTATCAAAGAGGATTTAGTCCATGTCCTTGATAGAAGGGCAAGGAAGGCAGCCTAAGGAGGAAGCCAGGTTAGCTGAGACCACACCTGCTTCTGCAGCCCCTCCCTGCCAGGCTGAGGGCTCTCCAAGCTCACGCCTCACCCGCTCTGCAGGGTGCTCTCCTCTCTTTCATTTCTAGACTCCCAGCCTGATGTTTGCTAGTACCAAAGTGCCACTCTCATCATTCCACTGGAATGAATGCCATCTTCTTGCCATACTTTTCAGGTAGAATCAATACTCACCTCTCTTTACAAATGGCAAGAGGGGAAGAGCAGGCAGCCATGGAAAGCCCAAATCTTCTGATCACTGAAAACCAATCACAGTCGGATGAAGCTGTGGTCAGACTCATTCAACAATCAAGCTTCCTGAGGGACTTTCCTCTGTAGGTTTCTAGGCTTTGCAAGATGTTTCTCCCACCGTCACAACAGAGGAAATGATCCCAGCTAGCCTAAGGAAATCAACATTGCATAGATCAAAATGATTGATCCCTTCTACCTACCACAAAAGTTTTATTGTCTGAGCCAAAATATAGGCTTCAGGAAATATCTCATTAGTAACTTCAATGTGGCTGCAGTAAAGCACTCTAGAATGGTCTGACCTTGCCCTTGAAGAAGAAAAACAAAAATTTCCCCAGCAACTAGCTGTGCCTCACTCCAAAGAAGAATGAAATCATAATAAATCATACACCTCCCTTCAAACATCAAAAGCTGTCCATGGGGTGTAGAACAGAATTACCTGTGTGAGTGGTTGATCTGTAGCTGAGATCACTCTCAAACATAGGGATTTGAACCACAGACCCAAACAGGAAACCACGATTTGAGGAAGCCGTATACACGCTGGTCTCCAGTCGGCTAGGCTGGCAGCAGGAGCAACCTGAGGCCCGTGTCCAGGGCCACTTCTCCTATTGGGCAGCAGTATCGAAGCTGACAACTGGACCCAGATTCTTCTGAAAGAAAGGAGAGAAAGGGAGTTCTGATAACCCTAGAGGAGGAAACTGCCAGACCTGGGCCAGGCCTGGTACCTACGGGAGAGCTCACAGTCGGCACCCAGTTTTCTCAACATCATAACCTCAGAGCAAGACCTGTGTGTCACCTAAAGCTGACTCGTGGCTGACCAACTCCTCAAAAGCAGGGATCTTGCCGGTCTTGTCCACTGCTGGATCCCCAGCACCTAAGATAGTGCCTCGGGCTCAACATGCACTTGAAAATTTGTTTGGGTAGATGAGTAGATGCCCCAATTTTGGTTTCCATTTGGCATTAGTGATTCATTTTAGTGAAAGACGCCTGATCCATCACTGATCCATATATATCCATCTCATCTGGGGGCACACATGTGCAGGGTGGTCCATAGAGTGTCCACAACTTTCCTCTCACCAGCATGTCAGAAAAAGTACTGATTAGGGGTCACATGGACCTGGCCTCAAAGCCTGGCCCTACCTCTTTCTCTCTGGGTAAATTTGGGCAAGTTATTTCACTTCCCTGAACTGTGGGTTTCCATCAGTAAAATGGAAACAGTAACACTGACCTCATAGGGTCTTGGTGAGAATTAAACAAAACGGAGTATATCAAACAACTCTCAGTGCCTGGCCCACAGCAGGTGTTGACTGTTATGTGCCACTGCTGGTGCTATATCACCACCAAGGAGAGGGGGAAGGGCGGCCAGAGAGTGACCACCCTCCTAATGTCACTGCCTCCATTCTTCTGCGTTCCTCTCCAGACATCATTACCCTTCTGCCCAAGTTCCTGCTGGCAGGGTGAAGACCAAGCTGTGCATTCGGGATTTCAGAGCCACTTATCACAAACCTTCACCTATCTTTGCCAGTGCTGGGCTAGAAAAGGTTTAATAACTGGTTCTCTAAGGGAGAAAACGGAGAAGGCAATGACACCCCACTCCAGTACTCTTGCCTGGAGAATCCCATGGACAGAGGAGCCTGGTAGGCTGCAGTCCATGCNTATCTTTGCCAGTGCTGGGCTAGAAAAGGTTTAATAACTGGTTCTCTAAGGGAGAAAACGGAGAAGGCAATGACACCCCACTCCAGTACTCTTGCCTGGAGAATCCCATGGACAGAGGAGCCTGGTAGGCTGCAGTCCATGCGGTCCCTAAGAGTAGGACACGACTGAGCGACTTCTCTTTCACTTTTCACTTCCCTGCATTGGAGAAGGAAAGGGCAACCCACTCCAGTATTCTTGGCTGGAGAATCCCAGGGGACAGAGGAGCCTGTTGGGCTGCCGTCGATGGGGTCGCATAGAGTTGGACACGACTGATGCGACTTAGCAGCAGCAACAGCAAGGGAGAAAAGGGGGCCTTGATTTGTAGCTTTTGCCAGTTTCCATGGTGTAAATATTTCCCCCATGTCCAATGTCAAACTGCTGAAGATGTGGAGCACAAAGTTGGTAAGAGATGACTAACTCATATCATTATATTGTATTTTCACCATTCAGATACAACAGACGCAAATTACCTGAAGAGTAAAGTAATCATAGTAATGGCAAAATGTAGCAAAATAATTAAGAAGTGGTGTCTTGAATATTCCCTTACCTCAATAGTGGCTGTGTTTCACAACCAGCTTGCAAAATTCCTGAAACTTTAACAAATGGGCCAGTGAGAACTGACTCCAGCACAGTGCTGAGTCTGGTCTGCTTCTAACCACAGGAGCAGCATCACCAGAATGGAGTGCGGGCAAATTCAGCAGGCTTGAACATCAAAAGATTTCAAAGACCAACAAGACATCCCCAGAATTCAAGGCAAGTTTTAGGGAAACAAATTTGACTTTCTCTAAAAATGCCTCCAGCAGAAAGTAGTCAATCTTTGGGGTCTTTGAATGAGGAGATTAATTGACTTCTTAGGTTCAGGGAAAACCCAGCATAAGTCAGTACACTGGAATACCAGAGACTGGATCTGTAAAGCTGGAGTGAGGGAGAAAAGAAGAGTGGGTCACCACCTGCCTCTGCTGCCACGTGGCTATGTATCTTCAGACAAGTGACTTCATCTCCACAGCCTCAGTTTCATCATCTGCAGAATGGGGACAGTACCTACTTATAAGTGTGGCTGTGAGGCTGATGAGCTCATATATTCCAACTGACTCTGAACTGCAAAGCATCATAAACACGTAAGGCATTTCTTCTATGTGGGGGATAAGACAGAAACTGGAGTGAGAAAGAGCTGGGTGGAAGGAGGAAGAAGGCAACTAATTTAGACAGGGGACAATGGAAGAAACCAGGAAGAAGAGGCTGGGAGCAGGAGGAAGATAAGGCAAGTGGGGGTGAGAGAGGGCAGAAAGCAGCCCATTGCATCTGGAGTCATTCCTCAGTGCTGTTCAACCCTCTGGCCACACTCACTGCAGCAGGTTCTGCCTTATTTCTTAACAGTTTCCATGCTCATCTAGGACACTTTTACACCATCCCGAACATCAAGAATGGATTCTGGCTTCCCTAGCCTGTGCCCTGTGACCTTCCTGACCCACATGCATTCCTTCCTCAGCACGGGTGCAACCGTCTTACCTACAGCTGGTACTAGCATTGTCTGGCGCCCGGAGCTCTATTTTGACAAGAATCCTTCTTGAGCTCAACCATGTTACTGCCTCTGTCAGACACAAAGCTGGAAATACTGCTGGGCCTTGAATGAGAAAAAATGAAAATCAATTTCAAACCAAGACACTGGTTTGCTTTAGGGGTGCCTTTGTTAAGCAGGCATTTTCATGCAAGGATTCTTAAGACCCATCTCTTTCAAAAATACTGCACTCTCTGGCCAAGGTCGGGGTAGGAATGGGACAGACGGTTGATGTTCGGTGCTGAGGCTTTTCAGCAATAGGACAGGCAATTCAGGAGATGAGTGTCTTCTCGTTACAGGAAGGACGAAGAAGAGAGAGCGTCTTCAGCGTGTTAGAGAGGTGTAGAGAAAACTCACCAGGTTGGCTTCCCAAGATTCTTCCAAACTTGAGACTCTGCCACAATCATTCACATATACCAGCCTTGGCTCCCATCCTTCAGGCTTCACAGCGTAGTTTCTTCACCCTTTGGCAGGGCTGTTATGAAAACTGGGATATTCCCTCCCTGCCACAGACTCAGCCAACAGAATTACGAGGAATAAACAAAAAGGCATTCCTCCTGAGGACACTCATTTCCCAGGGTATCTCCAATCTCAACCATAGTGACACTTTATTTTTGCCTTTGAGGCCACCATAAGAAACTTGGGTTCAGAAATATTTAACTTGATTTGACTTTATAGTCAGGGAATCCCAGGCCCCTCATTCCATCTCCCTGGCCTCTGCCTTAATCATCTCTCACCTGGACAAGTGCCACCGACTTCCACCAGCAGCCTTCCCACCAGCCTCTCTCACTCCAACCCATCCTTTTCATGGGAATTATTATTTGGAGATGCAAATGTAACTGTGTTCCTCCTCTGCCTACAATTTTTCCATAGCTCATCACTAGGAGCTTCTGTGCACAGGAACAAAAGTCCCCGTGAACCTGGTTTCACTGGATCTGTATGATCTGCGCCCTCCTCCTGCCCTGCTTTCTTCCCCATACAGCCTGTGCTGGAGCTGCACCCCATCGCAATTGACTGTCCAAAGACACCATGCTCCTTCCTGCCTTCACACTTTCAGGAAGTTACTCTCTCTTTTGAGAACAGTGCCATCTGGCCCACCATTACTTCTTCTCTTAATGCCTATCTCAAATACCACCTCTCCTTTAATGCCCTCCCAGAACCACTCAAGCAGGTTCAATTCCCTCCCACTTTCCTATTTCCACGGAATATTGTATTGATACAGACCCTAGTTCTGCAGTCATCGCTCATCTCTGCCTACCTATCTGCATCTCCCAGGGTTGTGAGCGCGGAGACTGTGCTATACTCATCTCTAAGAGCTCCCTGGTGGTTCAGCAGTAAAGAATCTTCATGCAGTGCAGGAGACGCAAGTTCGAACCCTGGGTTGGGAAGATCCCCTGGAGAAGGAAATGTAACCCACTCCAGTACTCTCGCCTGGGAAATTCCATGGACAGAGGTGCCTACTGGGCTACAGTACATGGGGTCATAAAAGAGTCGGACATAACTTAGCAGCTAAACAAAAAAATCCCCTGGAGGACTGGAAACAACACCCGGTTCTTCTCAGAACGGCTTGTCCAAGATCATACAAGTAGAAGAGGTCACATGTGAACCAGATCTTGATAAGCTCACTTCCTCACCTGCTTTCATTCAATCTCTCAGCCCTAATGTTTTCACCTTTCTTAATTTCTTCCTTCCACCCTTTTGTGGATAAAAATCTGACCTGAACAGCCTGAAGCTTCAACTTTCAGTTTTACTGAGGTGCTCTTCCAAAGCAGTGCATTGAACATCTATGCTCCTCTCTCTGCACCTCCATCTACCTCAGTGGTTTCTGGATTCTGCTCAGATCATCAAGAAGGCACACAACACTACCCCCAGTACAAGCTTCCAGAATACACCTTGGTCTTTACCACTTACACGTGCTGGATCTGGTTATAACCCACCCATCATAAACCATCCAGCAACACCTTCACAGTCCACCCTGGTGTGAAGCTGGCTGTCTGCAACAGTCCAAAAACAAACATGTTTGCAGATTTTCCTATAGAGAAACTTTAAAGAAGGAAAGTGACAAAAGCCAAGTATTTTTCCCAAAATATTTTCATATCCATTGATGAACTCAATCTTCTTCACAACCACTTACCTTACCCACTTCATTTTACAGACCAACCAACAAGCCAGAGACGGTAGGGCTTTGGCCCAAAGTTGCACAGTTGGTTACAAGCAAAAATACAGATGTCTTCAGGGTCTCCCACTACCAGTTTTTAAAGGTTCTGTTCCATCTGCAAGGAACAGTCATTCATTTTCCTTCTTCCTTCTTTTTGTTTCTTTCTTTCGACTCCTCACATACTTGCTCTGAGTTCCTACCAACATTCTAGGTACTGGGGACACTGTAGCGACAAAACAAAGTTTCTGCCCTCATGAAGCTTACGTTCTAGTTTCTTATGTAATTTTTTATGGACTCATCTGAGTCACAGGAAATATTTATTTTTTTCAGAGAAGTCACAGAAAATCAAAAGAGAATTCAATTCTGACTATTGCATTGGACCACGCAACATACCTTGATGCTTTGCAAGGCAAGACTCTGGCTCTCAAGAAGAATGCCTCCAACTAGCATAACTCGATGGTTTAGCACAA
>SJYX01016352.1:476035-487030 GCA_006410675.1 Oreotragus oreotragus | reverse complement strand
GGGAGGGTGAGGCAGAATCTGGTTGTTGAACCCCACATGGTAAGTCAAGGCATACAATTTAAAAAATAACCAAAATTATTTTTTCCTCCCAAAACACACAGTTTGATTTAGGAATGTACTGAATCTCAGCCCAAAAAGAACCCCTTGAATGCTTTTAGTCCCTTTTTAATCCTCTGGTTGGTTCAGCTCCTGCCAGTCACTGAAGGGCACAAGAATGAAGCTAGGTTCAGTTCTGATTGGTACATGAAGCCAGTCTCTGCCGACCAAGAGCTATGGTTGTACTAGATTATAGATAATCTTATATATATCAGGTTATCTAAAATACCTGCTCTGAGTTTCTGTGTGAAACTAGGAAGTTCTTCCCCTTCCCTGGGCCTCTATTTCTCCATATGAGACTAGGTAGGCACCAGTCCCAGTGATGGCTATGGACTTTGCAAAGTTAAATTTTCCTGGACCTCTTATTCACGTATTCAGTAGGCATCTGTTAAACACTGCCTGTCACTTGTCACTGTGCCGAGTGATAAGGACACAGCTGTGACCAAAACGGACTTGACCCCAACCTTCATAGACTGATTCTTTGCAGCAAATTTCTCTTTCTCCCATTCTGTTTCTTAAGACTATCTCTATACAAGGTATGGCCCTGGTGGAGCAGAAACTCAAAGTCAAGTCTGTTGTGAGATCTCTCTTCAAGGAGCTCCGAGCAGCAGGAGAACATATACATACATCCCATTTATCACAACCAAGGTGGAAAGCATACAGTAGCTTGAAGAGGCACAGTGAAATGCTGCAAGATCAGATTAGAGGAGAGAAGCCGATGGGCCCTCTATGGTCTAGCAAACATCTGCTCAGATCCAGTTCAGCAGAGCTAAGCGCTTTCATAGATGGGGCCTTTTGGGACCTTCGCCACAGCCACGTTGCAGTCCCTACTTTACTAATAAGCGACTTCAGGCACAAGGAGGCTCGAATGGCTTCTTTCAGGCCAGATTGCTAAGAAGTGCTGGGACCCACATCCAGCTCTGTCCGTGTCCATAGCCTTTGCTGGAGTGCCATACGAAGTTCCCTCTTTCAGCACCAGGCACTCACCAGGGCCTACAGGTTTTAGCACCATGGGGAGCTCTTACAGAGAAAGAACAGAGAAAATTGGTTTCCAGTCCCATCATTTTGGTCTCCAAAAGATGTGATTCTGACCCTACCGAACTTTTCCACACTTGCTGGCATGGGTTTGGAGAGAAAGAATTTGAATCTGATGAAGACAGGTTTGCATCCAGCAGAGGAACAGGGACCTGACAGGTTAAAAGGCACACAGGGAGCTATGATTCTCGAGGGGCTCCCGGAGGGGAGAGAGTGGTAGGCAATGAGGTTGGCTAGGTGAGCTGGGTGCAGACCACGAGCAGCTTTAATTAGATCTCACTCATTAAATTCAGCAATTTGGCTGAAAATCAGTCTGAAGTCCCTGAGGCCATATTGGGCAGGAGGAAGAGGGAGGGATGAGTTGGAATTAGACATCCACCAAAGATAAACCAAGGCTTCACAGTACTCAGATGGCCTTCCAGGTATCAACAGTAAGAGGTTTCTACGAATTAAGATAAAAGTTTTGTTTATTTTAGTCTCATAAGGTGAATGGCATGGCAAGGGGAAGGCTTGGAGCATCTGCAATTTCTGGAAGCTCATTTGTGGTTTTGAGAAGTTAGAGGGGTGAGCATAGCTGAGGGTGCGAGAACGCTGCTTTAGAGTCAGCCAGGCATGAACACAGATCTTGACTCTGCCGTCTCCTCGCTGTTTGACTCTGCAGCTTCTGACATGTCTCTATGGCTCTGCTTGTTCCACAGGAAGGACGGAAGTCACACTGGCCTCTTTCACACGGCTTTTGAAAGTTTAGTGAAATTATATATGTAAACTTACCTAGCACTTTGCTTACACGAAGTTAACAACAAATCATAACTGATACTAAACGAACGTGAGCTAAAGGGAAAACTAACCATCTATCACTTAGTGGATACTAGGTGCTATATAGGCGTTATTTTATTAATATTTAATCCTCCCAGCAATACTTCTGCAGAGATGTTGCCATCACAAGTTAGCATATTAAGAAACTGCAGTTCCAAGCATTTATGCCCGATCGTCTTTTTTTTTAATCATTTTATTGTGCCGGGTCTTTGTTGCTGAGCAGGCTTTTCTCTAGCTGTAGTGCGTGCGGGCTACTCTGCATTGCTGAGCAGGCTTTTCTCTAGCTGTAGTGCCTGGGGGCTACTCTGCAGCTGTGGTACGAGGGCTTCTCATTGCCGTGACTTCTCAAAACGCAGAGTACAGGCCCTAGAGCAGTGGGCTTCCGTAGTTGTGGCCCGCGGGCTCCAGAGCCCAGACTCAGCAGCGTGGCACACGGGCTTAATTGCTCCGCAGCACGTGGGATCCTCCAAGGCCAAGGATCGAACCCATGTCTCCTTCACTGGCAGGCAGAGTCTTTACCACTGAGCCACCAGGGAAGCTCTAATCATTTGGTTTTGGTCTCAGTTTGGTTGCTCACCATCTAGAGCCCAGCTGCCATGGGTTAAACTCCTCACCCCCCAACTTCTAACTTTGTGAATCAACACACCTTTGTAGCTTATAAATTCTCTGATACTGTTTTCTCACCCATGAACTGTGAACCGGTCTGCCCACAGCTGTCATAAGAATTGATATGATAACGCAGGTAACATGACCAGCCCACACAGACCATTCATAAACGGTGTTATCCTTGTGGTAAATTTACACAGCTATGAAGAGGCGGAGCTGTAATCTGAACCTATGTCCAAAGCCGAGGTTCCTTCCTCTGTATTACACGCTGGGAAACAACCCCAGTGTGCAACTCTACATTCAATAGTAGATGACATGACCTCCAAAGATGGGGAATTTCCCAAAAGAATCCAGCTGGTCCAGAAGTCTTTCTAAACCCAGCCCCTGCTTCAAATTCCTACTATTAGTTTCATTTCATTAGGTTAAAGCTCAACTAAAAGCCAAATGTTTCTGCTGGGAGGTAAACACATTATTTTTTGCTGAAGTGTTATGGTCTTATGTTTGCATTAGATGGCTAGCAGCAAGCAGGAATCAGGATACAGGAAGTGTAAAACCAAAGACATGTCAATGTTCAATGTAATAAAGACTCCCATCAGGAGTTGAACAGACATGGGTAGGCTCCCAGAGTTAGGCAGGACAGAGTGGGAGAAATAATAACTGATGTTGATAAGTAATTTCTAGAACTCTACTGTATAGGAGAGTGCCTATGGCTAACAAAGCTGTATTGTACACTCAGAATCTGCCAAGAGGGTGGATATGATGTTAAGTGTTCTTATCACCAAATAATCATCATCATCATGATAAATGGAGCAGGAGTAAACGCTGGGAGGTGATGGATGTGGCTCTGCCCTTGACAGTAGTAATGGTTTCACAGGTGTATACTTTAACCCCAAACCCACTGAGTTATATGCATCCCTGCTGGCTCAGTGGTAGAGAATCTGCCTGCCAACGAGGAGACACAGGTTCAATCCCTGGGTCGGGAAGATCTCCTGGAGAAGGAAATGGTTACCCACTCCAGTATTCTTGCCTGGGAAATTCCATGGACAGAGGAGCCTGGCAGGCTACCGTCCGTGGGGTTGTAGAAAAGCTGGACACAGCTTAGCAACTAACAACAATAACAACAAAATATGTATACCTTTTCACATGTCATCATACCTCAACAAAGCAGTTCAAAAAAAAGAAAGAAATTTGGTCAATAAGAGGCCCTACTCTAGCTGTGCGACCCCAGCTAAGCCTCTTCCCTCTTCTGAGTCTCCACTTCCCCTCTCTAACAAAGGACTCAGACCAAACGTCCCTTAGCACTTTCCAGTTCTGACAGTCTCTGCTTCTGGGGAGGGGAGAATGTCCAAAAGTGACTGAACGAGACAATCCTTCCTAAGGCAGCTTGAGGAGTTTTTAGGGAGAGGCCCGAGTTGGGGATAGGCCATCTTGAGCAAGCAGAGGCCCGAAGCTCATCGTCTGATTGTAGCTGCCAGACCACAAATCCTTATCCCCAGTTCTGAGCTCACTCCATCTCCCCGATCACTCTTAACACCAAAACTGAACTTGGAAGGATCCAAAACCTTCTGGCCTTGCATTATTTGTTACTTCAGATGAGGAGGCTGTAATCCATGGAAGTCAAGCTGATCCCTCAAACATCCTACTTTTGGATTCATATAGAACTTATTAAAAAATATCTCTAAGTGGCAAAGTTGACAATGACCTTTAAACCCAACTGTTGTCCAGTGCTCCCTTGGATTCCTACTCTAATTCCTCAGGGGCCATGATTCTCAGCCAGGGTCCACTGTGTCTCCACAGGGGCCATCTGGCAATGTCCAGAGACATTCTTGCTTGTCACAGTGCCACAAAGAACTACTGGCATCTAGTGAAGGCATGCTGCCAAGGATCCCCCAAGGTACAGAGTAGCTCCCACAAAAAAGAATTACCTGGCCCAAAATGTCAATTGAGAAATCCTGCTCTAAAACATACCAAAAGCTCACCTAGTTTTTCAAGTTACAGTATCTGAAAGACTCATTCATGAACTTTTTGACAGCTAAGTTGAAAGTGAATCCCAGTTCACATAACTCCTGGTTCTGTGATCCTCTCCATCTGACATTTATAACACAAAAAGAAACAAAAGCTCCTTGTCAGGAATGAAGATGGTTTATTGTCTATCTAAATGTCAAAGATAAAGCTACTTGAGTCACATTTCCACCAAACAAGATAATCTTCCTGTTGAATCCCTGGAGATTTCAAGATGGAAAGAGGGGTCTCTGAGCCAATTTCTGGACCAGTTTCTATCAGTTTCTAATACCTCACTGTCTTGTTTCCTTCCTCTTTTGGACAGCCAGTCTAACTTGGGCAACACTGAGTACCATTCATTTGTGCTACAAACATTTATTACAACAAGGCCTTTGCTGGATACTAGGGATTACAGCAAAAGGCACAGTGGCCACCCAGAAAAGTCGCAGTCTAGCAGGGGGAGACAGACCTGTGCACAGTGGTGGCAACACAGCATAGTAAGTACCTTAGTGAGGGAGCCCAGGAGATGCCTGACAGCTTAGGCACCAGAGAAGGCTCCCAAGGCCAGGAGCTCTGAGCTGCTGCTGCTGCTGCGGCTAAGTCGCTTCAGGCATGTCCGACTCTGTGCGACCTCAGAGAAGGCAGCCCACCAGGCTCCCCCGTCCCTGGGATTCTCCAGGCAAGAACACTGGAGTGGGTTGCCATTTCCTTCTCCAATGCATGAAAGTGAAGAGTGAAAGGGAAGTCGCTCAGCTGTGCCCGACTCTTGGCGACCCCATGGACTGCAGCCCACCAGGCTCCTCCATCCATGGGATTTTCCAGCCAAGAGTACTGGAGTGGATTGCCATTGCTCTGAGCTGAGGCTTGTGGAATTCTCTAGGTCAGAGCAAAAGTGGCAGCCAAGTGTTCTCTAAAGGGAAGGGTGAGCATGGCTCTGTGAGAAAGTGTTAGTGGTTCCGTACGGGTGAAACAGATAAAAAGATGGCGAGGGAGGCCAAAAGTGAGGATGAAGAGAAGATGGAGCCAGAATGAGAAGTGCTTCCATGCCAATTAAGGAAGTAGGCTTTATCCTGAGAATAAAAACGCAGCCAGGGATTATTCTGGCTGTACTTTGGGGATGGATTGTAAGGGCAAGTGTGGAGGCAGCAAGACTGGTTTTATGAGTTCATCTGCAAAGCAGAAATAGACAACAAAGAGAGAACGAATGCGTGGATACCCAGGGGGGGAAGCAGTGGTGGGGCGGGGAGTAGGGTGGATCTGAGAGACTGGGACTGACACATGCACACTAGCAGGTATAAAACAGCTAACTAATGAGAATGTACAGTGCAGCACAGGGAAGTCTGCTCAAGGCTCTGTGGTGACCTAAATGGGAAGGAACTCCAAGGAAGAGGGGATACTATGTATATGTATGGCTGACTCCCTTTGCTGAACAGCAGAAACTGACAGAACATTGTAAAGCAACCGTGCTCTAACAGAAAAAGAGAGGGGTGGGCGGAGGGGGGAGGTGCTGGTTTGACAGCACTCTCAGCACCCTGATGCTAGGTATGGCAGCCTGACTCTGGGGCCGGCGAGGAGGCTGAGAGACACAGATAAATGCGGGCAAGTCTCGCAGGTATGCTGAACAGTGCCCAGTTACTGCTTGGAGATGGGGGCGAGGAGTTGGGAGAAGTCAAGAATGACTCCCAGAATCCTGGCTTAGGTCACTGACAAAGGGAACACAACGGAGAAGTAGACTAGGAGCAGCACAACTGTTTCAGCTCTGGCCACACTGAGTACGGATTTTCTGAAAACCGCTATGTTGGTCTGGAGCTCAGAAGAAAGGCCTAGACACCCAAGAGAGGGTGGGCCCAGTAATGTGATACACTATGGTGTGAGGGTGCAGGGCTCACACACCCAGGGCTTCAGGGAAGCAATGAAAGCGTTAGCAAGCTTATTCCCTTGTCGTTGAGCACACCGTCTAGCTGGGGAAGGACCTGGTGTGTCTCTTTCCTCCAAGGATCTACAAGACTGGTATTACTCTCGATTCAACAATGGAAGAAATGGAGCTCAGCGAGGAGCCGATGATCAGCTCATCAGTTTGAAGTTGATATTCTAGATGAGATCTGTCTGTTTCCAAATTCTGTGTTCTCGCTAAATAAACACCACTGCTGTACTTTTCAAAAGACTGCCCTTGTATTTCTCAACATTTAACGGGATGAAGCATCACAAGTGCTAATGTTGGGAACACACGGATTCAAATCCCAGCTTTATCATTTATTAGTAGCTCAACACCCTCATTTGCAAAACAGAGGCTATTAACACCTACCTCACCAGGATATTGTGAGGACTGAATAAAATTCCAGCACGGAAATCCTAGCACTGTGGCTGGCATAAAGAACTCAACAAAGATGGTCAGTATCTCAACCAGGGCAACTGTGCTCCCCTCACCGTGCCCCCTGGGATGCTTGGCAATATCTGGGGGCATTGTTAGTTGTTACGACTTGGGGGAGAGCTGCTTCTGACATTTGTGGCTGGAGGCCAAAGTTGCCGTTAAACATTCTACAATACACAGGACAGCAAAGAACTATCGGCCATGCAATGTCAATAATGCCAAGGTTGAGAAATCCTGCTTCCATGCAATACAAAACTATCTAAACTAGGGGGGAATGAAATTTGTTAGATTAAAGATGATATAACTTAACCTATTCATTTCACAGAAGGGAAGACGGAGATCAAAAAGGGAAAGGGATTCGTGTCCCAAGGAGAGATCACATGGAGAAGAGGAGGCTACCTCCAGAAGCTTCCCGTGGGGAAGTTTCTACACCCTTCCCACCACCCCATCTGGGGAGAGTGGCCAGGGCACTGTTTCCTGGCCTCTCTGAAGATGAGAAAGGAAGGTACAGGGGCCCAGTGTGAGGGCATGCGCTCTCAGTCTTCCAGTGGCCACGCTCCAATCCGTCCTGGTTGTCAGGGAAGCAGTCAGGAATACATGTCGCACTTTATGAGCAACACGTCATTTATTCTTTAGGACACGTCACTCTATCATTGTCGTACCTCTGTGGCTAGGAAGGCAACATGGTTTGCCCAAGTTTACACAACTGAGGAATGCAGCCGGGACTGGGAGCCAGGCAGTGGGGTTCCTAAGTTCACACTGACCCACGTCTCAGAACTCCCCAGAGAGACGCTGGCCTCGGTCTCCAAACCCAACATTTCTTTCCATGTTTACAAGGAGCAGAGCTAGCTTCTTCTGAAAACATGGTTTAGGTGTCACTAAAACTACTTTCTGGTATTTTCAATCAAAATCATCAGAAAGCATATTTCACTGGATTAGCCCTCTCTCTGGGCACACAGATGAGAACTGTGGATCTGGTGGGGTTCTCAGCCCACTTTTTTTTCCAGAAATCAGAAATAACAAGTTTGTGACTGGTCTTCTGACTCCTTGACCATTTGGAACAGAAAAGCAAAAGGAAAAAACACTAGCTCTTAATGCCTCTTACTCAGAGATGGGCAGAGACTTAACCTTGGGACAGTTTCCTTCTGAGACAAAGATATTTGCATGAAGTGATTCCCCAAAAGATTGTGAAGAAAAGGTTTTCTTGTTTCCCTTCGCCCACGAAAGCAAATGGGAGTCTGGATTGCTAAAATAGCAACTTAAAAGGGGTAAAACTGGAGAATGAAAAAGAAAAGCTATTTGCAGATCTCCAGCCCAAACAACAGTTTCAATTCTATAAATTTTCAAGCCAGAACCCAAAGCTTCACTTTCCTTTTTAAACAAGGAAAGAGATACTGTTTCCCTAATTTCCCTTTAATAGGAGCCATCTTTCAGCAAGAATGCTTTTGATTCATTCGTTTATTCTATAGCTCACCTCATCCCCAGAAGTATCTTGGTATTTTGAAGCCACAAGCAGAAGTACATGCAATATTGGGGAGAGGTGGAAAAAAATCAAAGTCTCGCGCAAATGAGTGTCAAATAGGAAGATGAGCCGGAGAATATCATTCAACAGCAACAAACAGTTGTTATAGTGAAGTTCCTGGAAGCCAACTCAATGAGGAAAATCAATCTATCACCAGGCTCACAATGCCCATAAGAAAAAATACACACTAGTCATTTAGGTGAAAAACAGATTTTTTTCCTTAACATGATGTGAAAAATAAACTTTTGCTGTTGAGACACTGAGGTTCTCGGAGGTTGGCTAATGCAGCAACTAGCATTAATACCTGACAAATCCCCACCTGATCCCTCTCCACCTCCTCCCTCTCGCAAGCACTCAGTTAAGAGCTGAATGAAGGACTGAATGAAGCCACTTCAGGCTTTCTGATTGGCAGGTGATGTTCTCTAATCTCGCTATTAGGTCAGGATGCTACAACTTTTATTCCCTAGACGAGGGTATATTCCCTAGACCTGACTGACATTTTGTGTGCATGCTCACTTTAAGTCATATCCAAGGCTTTGCGACCCCAGGGACTGTAGCCAACCAGGCTTCTCTGTCCATGAGACTCTCCAGGCAAGAATACTAGAATGGGTTGCCATTTCCCTCACCAGGGACCCAAGGATCAAATCCGTCTCTTACCACTGAGCAACCAGGGAAGCCCAATATTGACATTTTAGACTGGATGATTCTTTTTGGAGGTGGGCAAGGGAAGCTGTCTTGTGCATTGTTGTATGAGATTTAGCAGCATCTCTGGTCTCTATTCACGAAATGCCATTAGCATCCCTCCTCCAGGTGTGACAATCAAAAATGCCTCCAGGTTAACTAATACAAACAATACTGTAAATTAACTATACTTAAATTTTTTTTTTTAATGCCTGCTGGTATTGCCAGATGTTGCCCAGTTGAGATCACTACCCTACAAAAAGGATCCAAAAGGACAAATTATATATCCCTCTCTCCCAGCCATCCCCATACCACTTATCCAAAACACAATAAACAAAGAGGGGCAGGATAACCATGATCAACATANACCTCAGGTAAGCCAAAGAATCTCTCTCTCTCTCCAGGAGGCCCACAGGGCCAGAACACAGGCCTTCTCAGGAAGTTTATGTGTTTTCTCCATGAAGCACGTCTACCCTTTGGGAGAGATGTGTATAAGAGACCAACATGCTTGCTTGGAAAGAAAGGGAAACATACAAGAGTCGTAAGTCTAGAGTGGTTCCGAAATCTCGCTAGGCAGACTTCAGGAAGCCTCCTGCGCTGGGTAAGAGGGAATGATGTCCTCTCAGAGCCATCAGTGAGTGTTCATTGTTCTCATGACCCCAGCGTCCACCTCTGGGAGCCACGCATGACCTTTCTTAGAGTGAGCATTAGGGATTATGTTCTGCTGGACATTGTATCTTTTTCTTTGGCAAAAAGGTTGGAATCCCAATAGCTGTTTTAAGCCTGAAAGATTTTCTAAACCAGGCTTACGATTTCTTTAGCATTGCATTTCACTACTGTAATAGGTTTCTGATCTATTTCCACTGACCACAGCCAAAGCTCTTTTTAAGGTATAGTTCTCAAATCTGTCCTTTTCCTTTGCTTTCTCACTCCCTTGCTTCTCTCCCTCTTAAGCTAATGGCAGCTATCTTGAGACTATATGGAAAAAATCAATGAGAAATCTGCTCTTTTCATTTGATCCATCCCCCAAGTTACTTTTCCAACTGAGAGGTCTTATTGGACCTTTGCCGCCTAAATCCTTATAGAATCTCATCTTTTACTGTGTGATGTCTTAAGCAGTATGCAATCCAATTTCAAAGCCTCGCATTTCTGAACTCTCTCTTCTTAATTTCTGCTTGCAATCCACCTAAGGATTCCCTGAGCTCTTCTCATACTTATAATACCTTGTCAAATGCAGCCAGGCCACCATCATTCTATTTTCCTACATCTTCCCTGGAAAGACAAGTACACTAAGCTTAGGATCCGCATTTTCAAGTCATCACAAGGAACAACTTACAAATACCTTTCCACTGAACACTCTTACCTCCATCTTTCCGGTCTCCAACACACTTACCCATTACCTGTCCCAATCACTAAGATATCATATATTTTATGTTTTTGTTATGGATCACTTCACTTCTTATAGCAATTTCTGCATTAAAATAATTAACAGTAGCTGTCAAAACAGATAAATCCTACAGTTTCAGTGGCTTAAAAGAATAGGGATTTATTTCTCATTCATTCAAAGCCCAATGAAGATAAGATGTCCTTTTCCATCTCAGAGCTACAGAAGAGCCAACTGCTTCAAGAGCCCAAGTGATAAAAGATGAGATTTTTAAAAGGCATTGAATGATAAAGCCCAGTAAAACCTAGGTAGAAAAATCAAATTAAAGGTATGTTTCCTCTCTCTCTCTCTCTCCCTCTCTCTCTCCCTCCCTCCCTCTCTCTCCCCCTCTCTTCCTGTCTCTTATACACATCTAGATGTGTATAAGAGACAGGTGCAGGAGACGCAAGGGATGAAGGTTTGATCCCTGAGTCAGGAAGATCC
>SJYX01016352.1:462933-475980 GCA_006410675.1 Oreotragus oreotragus | reverse complement strand
TATACACATCTCCTCCCTCTCTCTCTCTCTCTCCCTCTCTCTCTTCCCCTCTCTCTCCCTCTCTCTCTCTCTCTCCTGTGGCCTTTGGTAAACCTAGTGGACACATGTTCTAACTATAAAACGGAAGAAGACCACTGATAGTTATGTTCAACAAGTGTTCCATAAACATCACCTCCCTGCAAGCTTCTCGTCCAGTACTAGCTCCTAAATATCAAAAGGAACATCAATAAACTTGGGAGACCTTAATCAAGGGACTAGCTTCGAGAGCCTGAGACTGTAGTGTGGGAAAAGCGACAGTGGCAAACCATATCTTCATTCACAAATATCCGCAGCCCTTTCCTGACTGCGTGAGGATTTTCCTCACCTCACTGACAGGAGGCTCTGACTAAGGCAGCAGGATTGAGGGTAAGATGTGTCAATTCCACTAGAAGCTTTCAGGACCAGGGTACGGAGGCCTGTGGTCTCATTTTCTTCAACGAATACGGTTAACAATGCTTTATTTTTGTTGCTGTTGTTGGCTTTGCTTTGTAAACCTTTTTAATGCATTCATTTTAAATCTGGGGGCAGGGAGGAGAGGGCAGTTAACTTGAACTTCCTTCTGAAGAAATGACAAAAACATGTTGGGTGTCCCACCACCCCCCCTCACCTCCACCGGCCAAATAAGTACCTGCTAGGAGGTCACTTGCGCTGCCTCTGAAACCCTGAACTAGACATCAAGTGTTCAGGTTGTGCGCATGGCACAGAGTGGGCCCTAGACACCTGGCAGACGGACCATCACTGGATCTGGACAGTTCCGTCGGGTGCTGTGAAAAGGGCGCAGGGGTTCTGGCTGCGCTCGGCCGCCGGCAGGACGCGAGTGCTGCACAGAGTTCAGCCCGGATGGAAGGCCGCCTGCAATCTGTCCAGGAAGCCCTCGGGAGCTGGGATGCTGGGACGCGCTCCTTCAGGCTTTGCATTTGTGTGTTTCCACTGCGAGCTGGCTGGGGCACCGGGAGCTGTCCAAGGGGTCTGCGGCCAGGGTGTGACAGTGTCCGGTGGACTGCGGGGTAAGCCCTGGCCACCCGTATGGACTTCAGGTCAGTGGAGAAGCCAAAGGACTCATGACCAACACAGCGGTGGCGACCACCTGGGAGACCCCCAGGACATGGTCCGTCTTGTTCGTGGACAGTGGACCTCCACCAGGTGGATGGGCTCCAGGAGCCGGGGCTGGCGGTCAGCATGTGGTGTAGACGCAGTGCCCGGCGGGGCGGGGGCCCATCCGAGACCATCCGCGTGCTGCGTCACATCGCAGGCATCAAAGCACATGCTCTGCGGTCCTCTCCCAGCGCCCCCACCTTGGTGGACCAGCTGGCACTCAGAGAGAGGCGAGGCTCGGCCAGATGGGATCCCAGAATGAAGATGAACCCGAGCAGTGGGTCTGGCTCACAAAGTGAACATACAGCGTGAGCAAAGGACAAAGATTCTCTCCTCAGCCACCTCTCTTCAGGCTCCTATGAACTGTCTTCTCAAACAGGCTTTGATTTGTGAGCTTCAGTGTTCATCTTTGCATTGCCCAGTTTTAACAAGACCACCACCAAGTCAGTTTAGCTAGACTCCTCCATCCTCCATGTCTGATGGCTCTCAACATTTGGTCAGGACTTCATCCTCCACCACTTCCCAGTGCCTTCAGTGAGAATCCTGTTAGATCTTGTGAGCCAGAATCGCCTTACTTCTGATATTTCTTCTTAGCTATTTTCCATCCACTGATCCGCATTTCCACTTGCCTGTGCTACATTAAGAGCTGAATCCAGTCTCTGCAGGGCCTTGTGGTGGTCCTACACCCACTGAAATACCACTTGTCCCCTTGAATGAGGTCCCCCTGCCATTCTTTAACAAGTGTCATGAATGATTTTTTTCTTTACTACAAGGAATGAATGTTTGTTCCTGAGAGCCCCTGAGATGTTGAGATTGTTTGTTACCATAGCATAACTTAGCCTGTCCTGACTGGTTACACCAGGGGAGGAACTGCAGACGGTGGTCCTGAAGAAGAGAGACTCCACGGGAACATAGCCATCGTCATCAACAGCCTGAAGAGTCAAGTGGAAAGGCGGCACCGAATTTGCTCGTGTGACGTTCCCAAACTGAAAGGCGCAGAGGTGGCTCAGCCTGAGCCTCCCAGAATAATATCCTGGGAGTTAGTACTAAGTGGCTGGTCTCTGGAGTTCCCTGGAGGGCTGTAAACAGAGGAGTGAGGTCGGAGGACGGGAGATGGCATGCAGGCCGCTTCTGGGACTGTGGTTACAGGGAAAGTCTATGTCATAGGCGACCTTTTACCCTGGGCTTTCCACCTGTCAGTGAGGAAAGCCCAGAGACTTAGGACTCCCCAGCACCTCAGGTAAGCCAAAGAATCTCTCTCTCTCTCCAGGAGGCCCACAGGGCCAGAACACAGGCCTTCTCAGGAAGTTTATGTGTTTTCTCCATGAAGCACGTCTACCCTTTGGGAGTTTGCATCGCTGTCCTTCTTATTCCCTGTCCCCACGTCTCGGCCTCTCTGATCTCCTCTCATGGCCCTGGTTTCTGTGCACCTTTGGATCTCCACGCATCATCCCCGTGTGGCTGTGCCTTTGGGTTTTCCTTTTGTGTATCTCGGTCTCCATCTCAGTCTGTCTCTCTGCTTCAGTGTATCTTTCCTCCCTTTCAGCCCTCGCCCTGCCTCTCCCTCACATACACTGTGAGGCTTATGCCACTCAGACGTTTCATGGTGATCCCTTGGCTTCTCTCTCACCAGAGCTGGGACTGAAACCATCTGCTTGTTCAGCCACACCCTCCATCTCTTGATTCTTTTTATCACTTCTTCTTCATCCCTAGAGTAGAGCTCCTCCCACAACCAGACATTACTCATCTTTAGTCCCAAAGGCTGGAAACTTTGTGCTCACTCTCTCCCTTCTAAATTCCAAAATCATCTCTGGCCCTGGTTTCAGGGCAGTGCCTTGCCCTCCTTCGCCGCCTGAGCTCTCTGTCCAGAAATATTCCCCAGAAAGCCCGTGACAAGGGTGTGGCCACTGCGGACTTTCTTGGGCATGAAGGATGGAGGTTTACAGGCTCTAAGCAGAATGTCCCTGACCACGGACACCCACCTTGACCTCAGCAACTGCCCAGCCTTCCACTGCAGCCTCGTTGTGCAGCTGCCCAGCCTTCCAGTGCAGCCTCGTTCCTGCTCCTCCTCCACACAGTCCTCTGCGTGTGTCTAATGGCTCCTGCCCCGTGCCTTGGCTCTGAGGCTGACCTCCAGTGGCCACACCCTCTGTGCATGGCAGTGTGACAGGGTGTCAGGAGCAGAGCACAGGCTTAGGAACTTGAGGCAGGGTCCAATTTAAACTTCAGCCCCAGCTCTACAACTCACTTTTTGGGTAATTCTGAGCAATTGCTCACCCCTCCATTGCCTCTTTCTTACTCTTAAACTTCAGCTCCAGCTCTACAACTCACTTTTTGGGTAATTCTGAGCAAGTTGCTCACCCCTCCATTGTCTCTTTCTTACTCTTAAAAATTGGAGTCATGGTGCCTATCCACCAATGTTGTGTGATAGTCAAGTAAGATTGTGCATAGGAAGTTCCTGATGCAGAGCTGATGGTGAAACGTTTATTCCTGTTCCACTTCTTCAGCACCCAAACCCCAGGCCCCATGTCGTCTCCCCTGTCTGACCTACAGCTGGTAGACACCAAGACGGCAATATCGACCATCTGCTTTCAGAGTCTGCTCTGATGGGTGAGCAGGCGTGCAGTTCCGGTTGTTACGTACCTTGACTATCCCCACCCCATCCTTACCACCAATCCTCCCCACTCTCCCCTTCCCTCTCTATGCAGGGAACCCACTTCAAGGACCAATCTAAACCACTCTCTCTTATCTCTGATCTTCCCTGAACCCCATCCAGGCAGTGATAATCTGTCATTACTTTGAGGTCCCAGTCACTGGGCGCTGACAAGGTGAAATGCGTGGTGTTCCCCCAACTTTTAAGTAGCATCTCCAGTCTTCCCTGAACTCGGGAGACTTGACAATGAAAAAGGCAGAGTCTCTGCCCTTGAGATGTTCACAGGCTGGTGGGCGGGAGAGCTCTGTAAATAAACCAGGACAATACAATGTGATTTGACTTCAGTAACTGAGGTGTGGGCTGGACACACGGAGAGGAAGGAGCGCTAGCTCTGCCTGGGGCTGCCACAGTGGATACGGCTCAGCAGCTGAGTCCTCTGCTCCTCTGCTGCAAGAGTCACTTGATGCGATGCTGCACAAGGAGACAGTATTGCCCGTGTTGAGAGAAAATAAGCGAAGGACAAAATGTTACCAGTATTCACCCTCAGATCTGGGTCAAACACGCATATCCAGCTTCTGGTTGAGTCTGGGCCACGAGGGTAGGTATCCAAGGAATCGGGGAATACCCGCACCCACAGCCAGGCTTCACAACACAGCCGCATTCTTGGTTGAAACTGAGTAATACCAGAAAGGTCAGAGAAGAAAGAAAGACTTCAAGGAAATAGTCTGGTTGTTTGGCCAGGACAACTCAGATTCCGTCTTCCCTGTTCCAAATTTGTTCCAATACTTTCTTCACCCAAGCACTCTCCTCCCAACCAGAACTTTTCATGTATCCAAAGAGGTCTCCTCTATTTTTTTTTTCTGTAATCGAATTGTCAACAAATACACAATCAGGCCATTTCAGGGAATGCTGATTTAAGGGAAGGCTTAGCAATGGGACCAGGTTCAACCAGACTTCATTTTCTAACATCAGTTGCTGGACCAGAATTAAGAACTAAGAAGAAAGCAAAACATTCCTTTGTAAGACCAAAGCAGTCACTCCGAAATCTATGTGTTGAGGCTCATCCACATGATTTGTCGGAAAGTCTTTCAGGAACACACACAGCATCCACTGATACTTGTTTTTTTGTCTGTTTTTGGATCTCATAAAGACAGAATTGGAATTGTCATAATCCCTGGATCATGTTACACACGTCATGTTACACACATGCTTGGACTGCCTTTTAATTAGTTAGTTAGTTAATTAGTAATAACATTACCAATTAACACACGACATAAAAGGAAAGCCAGGACCTTGAGGGGTATCATATGAAGCCTTTTGCCACCACCCATTTACTGTCCCAGCTCAGGGTATTCCTCATCCTAAGTCCTGTGTTCGTCATTGTTTTATTCTCCTTTATAACTAGCTGTATCATATGTATGTGTGTGTGTGTGTGCGCGTGCGTGTGCACACGCATTGTTTTTAACTTCATATAACCTTGCTATATAACCTCTGGGAATTTACCTTTCCACTTAAAACATTCTGCTGAGATTCCTCCATATTGAGGCATGCTGTGCTGGTCCTTCTTTTGAACGGCTGTACAATGCCTTATTCGGTGCCTTCAACACACTCTATTCACCACCTTGCCTGGTGACATCCAGGTTTTTGCCTCCATGGTGACTGGAGGTTCTCATATGTATCTCCCGTTGAACATGCGCAACAGTTTCTCTTTGGCATGTGCTTAGGAGTAGACTAGTTGGGTCTAACCTGCTTGAGAATATGATAAATGTAAAGGGCATAAAGACCTAAATGCAAGACTGTAAACCAGAAAACTCCTAGAGGAAACACTGACAGAACACTCTTTGACATAAAATCATAGGAATATTTTTTTTGAATCTGCCTCCTAAAGCAAATCTGTCTCCTGAAGGGGCTTCCCTAGTAACTCAGTTGGTAAAGAATCTGCCTGCAGTGCAGGAGACCCGGGTTCAGTTCCTGGGTCAGGAAGATCCCCTGGGGAAGGAAATGACCACCCACCCTAGTATTCTTACCTGGAGAATCCCATGAACAGAGGAGCCTGGCAGGCTACAGTCCGTGCGTTCGCAAGAGTAGGACATGACTTGTGACTAAACCACCACCACCACCACTTAAAGCAAAGGAAATAAAAGGGAAAACAAATTAACAGGACCTAATTAGACTTAAATCTTTCGCACAGCAGAAGACCATCGATGAAATGAGAAAAAGTCTACTAAATGGGAGAAAATATTTGCAAATGGTATGATTGATAAAGGGTTAATATCCAAAATAAATAAACAGTTCATATAACTCCACATCATAAATAGAAACAACTCAATTTAAAAATGGGCAGAAGACCTGAATGAATTGAAGACCTCTTCTCCAGAGAAGACAAGCAGATAGCCAACAGGCACGTGAAAAGATGTTCCACATCAATAATCATCAGTTCAGTTCAGTTCAGTTGCTCAGTCGTGTCCGACTCTTTGCGACCCCATGAATAGCAGCACGCCAGGCCTCCCTGTCCATCATCAACTCCCGGAGTTCACTCAAACTCATGTCCATCGAGTCAGTGATGCCATCCAGCCATCTCATCCTCTGTCGTCCCCTTCTCTTCCTGCCCTCAACCCCTCCCAGCATCAGAGTCTTTTCCAATGAGTCAACTCTTCGCATGAGGTGGCCAAAGTACTGGAGTTTCAGCTTTAGCATCAGCCCTTCCAAAGAATACCCAGGACTGATCTTCTTTAGAATNCCCTTCTCCTCCTGCCCCCAATCCCTCCCAGCATCAGAGTCTTTTCCAATGAGTCAACTCTTCGCATGAGGTGGCCAAAGTACTGGAGTTTCAGCTTTAGCATCAGCCCTTCCAAAGAATACCCAGGACTGATCTTCTTTAGAATGGACTGGTTGGATCTCCTTGCAGGCCAAGGGACTCAAGAGTCTTCTCCAACACCACAGTTCAAATCATCAGGGAAATGCAATTCAAAATCACAGTGAGAGTGCTGCTTACCTTCCATAATGAGTGTCATCAAAAAGAACACAAATAACAAACGTTGGGGAGGATGTAGGGAAAAGATTGCAAATAGCCAAAACAATCTTGAGAAAAACAGAGCTGGAGAAATCAGGCTCCCTGACTTCAAATTGTATTACAGGCTACACTAATCAATAAATATAGCATTGGCATGAAAACAGGAATCAATGGAAATCAGTGGGAAAGGATAGGAAGTCCACAGATAAACCCAAGCACCTATGGGCATCTAAGCTATGACAAAGGAGATCGGAGTACACTGTGGAGAAAAGACAATGTCTTCAATAAATGGTGCTAGGGAAACCTGACAACTACATGCAAAAAACTGGACTACTTCCTAATACCATACACACAAATAAACTCAAAATGGGCTAAAGACCTAAATATAAGACTGGACACTATAAAATTCTTAGAGGAAAACATGGGCAGAGCACTCTTTGACATAAATTGCAGCAAGTTTTCCATTCACCTCCTAGAGTAATGAAAAAGGAACATAAAAATAAACAAATGGGACCTAATTAAATGTAAAAGCTTTCGCAGAGCAAAGGCAACCATCAACAAGATGAAAATGCAACTTTCAGAATGGGAGAAAACATTTGCAAATGAAGCAACTGATAAGGGATTAATCTCCAAAAGATCCCCAAATCACATGCAGCTCAATATTAAGCAAACAAACAATCAATCCAATCAAAAAATAGCTGGAAGACCTAAATATGCCGGTTGGCGCTGGTCTAGACGCTCAGTCGTGTCCGACTCTTGCAGCCCCACAGCCCGCCAGGCTCCCCTGCTCATGGGACTCTCCAGGCAAGAGTACTGCAGTGGGTGGCCATTTCCTTCTGCAGACCTAACTATACATTTCTCCAAAGAAGACATACAGATGGCCAACAGGCCCAGGACAAGATGCTCACTATCGTTAATTATTGTGTGTGTGCTTAGTCACTCAGTCATGTCATTAATTATTAGAGAAATGCAAATCAAAACAATAATGAGGTATCATCTCACACTGGTCAGAACGGCCATCATCAAAAAATCTACAAACAATAAATGCTGTAGAGGGTATGGAGGAAGGGACCCCTCTTCATTGTTGGTAGGAATGGAAATTGGCACAGCCACTATGGAGAACAGTAAGGAGGTTTCCTAAAAAAAAAAAAACTAAAAATACAACTACTACTATGCAGCAATCCCACTCCTGGGCATATGCCACAGTGTTTATTGCAGCACTATTGACAATAGGCAGGACATGAAGGCAACCTAAATGTTCACCAGCAGAGGAATAGATAGAGTAGACGTGGAACACTGTTCAGCCACATAAAGGGACAAAAGGGGACACTTATCAAGATGTGGATGGGCCTAGAGACTGTCATATAGAGTGAAGCAAGTTAGAAAGACAAATTCCATACATTCACACATAGATATGGAGTCTGGAAAAATGGTACAGGTGAACCTATTTGCAAAGTGAAATGGAGGAGCAGACATAGAGGATAAATGTATGGATACCAAGTGGGGAAAGGAAAGATGGGATGACCCAGGAGACTGGGATTGAGACATATACACCACTAAGTATAAAATACAATAGGTAGCTAATGAGAATCTCCAGAGAGGGAAACGGCAACCCACTCCAGTGTTCTTGCCTGGAGAATCCCATGGACAGAGAAGCCTGGTGGGCTGCTGTCCATGGGGTCGCACAGAGTCAGACACGACTGAAGTGACTTAGTAGCAGCAGCAGCAGCAGTGAGAACCTACTGCACAGCATAGGGAACTCTACTCAGTTCTCGCTGGTGACCTGGATGAGAAGGAAATTCACAAGAGGGGAGATATGCACTTATGTAGCTGATCCACTGTGCCATACAGCAGAAGCTAACACAACCCCGTGAGACAACTATGCCTGTGTGCTCAGCTGCCGAGTCATGTCGAACTCTTTGCAGCCCCATGGACTGTGACCGACCAGGCTCCTCTGTCTATGGCATTTCTCAGGCAAGAATATGGCAGTCGATTTGCCACTTCATTCTCCAGGGGATCTTCCTGACCCATGGATCAAACCCAGGTCTCCTGCATTGGCAGACAAATTCTTTACCACTGAGCAGAAAACAATTATACTGCAAAAAAATAAATAAATAAGTGTCATCAAAGATGTAAAGAAAAGGGAACCCTCATACACTGTTCACTGTTGGCAGAATGTAAATTGCTACAGCCACTGTGGAAAACAGTTGCAGAGTTCTTAAAAACCTAAAAATAGAACTACCATATGACATGTATGATACATACTTCTGGGTATATATCTGAAAAAAATAAAAACACTAATTTGAAAAGATTCATGCACCCCATTCATAGCAGCATTATTTACAATTGCCAAGATATGAAATCAACCTAAGTATCCATCAACAGAAGAAGATGTGGTATAAACATACCACATGTAAAGTAGATACAGTATTTTATTACAATGGAATACTGCTTTTGCTAAGTCACTTCAGTCACGTCCGACTCTGTGCGACGCCACAGACGTCAGCCCGCCAGGCTCCCCCATCCCTGGGATTCTTTAGGCAAGACACTGGAGTGGGTTGCCATTTAGTCAAAAAAAGAGAATGGAGTTTTACCACTTGTAACAACATAGATGGGCTTGCAGGGTGTTATGCTAAGTGAGATAAGTCAGTCAGAGAAAGACAAATATTGCATGATATCATTTATATGTGGGAATATAACCAACCGTGAATATAACAAAAAATAAGCAGACACAGATGCAGAGAATGAACTAAGTGGTTACCTAGGTGGAGAGGGAAGAAGGGAGAGGTGATGAGAAATTAAGAGGTACAAACTATTAAGCATAAACTACAAGGATGTATTGTCCAACTCAGGGAAGATAGCCAATATTTTGTAATGACTATAAACCTTTGAAAATTGTGAATCACTATACTGGTGAAGGTGAAGTCACTCAGTCGTGTCCGAATCTTTGCGACCCCGTGGACTGTAACCTACTAGGCTTCTCTGTCCACAGGATTCTCCAGGCAAGAATACTGGAGTGGATTGCCATTTCCTTCTCCAGGGGATCTTCCCGACCCAGGGATCGAACCCGGGTCTCCCGCATTGGAGGCAGACGCTTTAACCTCTGAGCCACCAGGGAAGCCCAAAGACTTGTATAATATTATACACACTCTGTGGTGGTAGTGGTTTAGCTGTAAATTGTGTTCGACTCTTGTGACCCCATGGACTGTAGCCCGCCCCACTGCTCCATCCATGGATTTCCCAGGCAAAAATACTGGAGTGGGTTGCCATTTCCTTCTCCAGGAGATCTTTCCAACCCAAGGATTGAACCCAAGTCTCCTGCTTGGCAGGAGGATTCTTTACCGCTGAGCCACTTCGATATAAATAAATAAATAAATAAACGAATTTTTTAAAGGAAGAAAAGTTCTTTCATCAAATAGCTTATTTCCCAACAGAACCAGAAAGGGAAAGCTCTGCAGCCAAGAACACCATTCCAGGAAGGTGGAGATGTGCCCTGGATTAGCAATCTCCTGGGAAGACTGTGGGTATTGCACAAGTCAAGACATACTAAGATGTCAAGAAATAATTACTGAAAAAAATGACTGGTTTTCCCAATTTGAAAAGCAGCAAGGAAAACTCCTCCTCCCTATCCCAGCTCCCCATGCTAATTCCTCATTGCACATTTTGGGGAAGTTGCATGGTACAGTGTGAGAAAGGGCTACTCAGCAAACAAGGGTGTGTAGAGACGGGTAGAGGGAACAACCAGTGAAAAGACACAGAGAGACCCTGAAAACACTGATGCCGAAAGCACCCTCAGCAATAATCACAAAACTCAACTCCTTGTCCCCATTTTACAGATGCAGAGACCAAGGCCTGAAGAGGAGAAATGGTCTAGACTCATCCTGTCTCAGTGAGACCAAGAACTGTAACAGACATCAACTTCAATCATCTCTCTAATAACTTAATTTCTCCTAAAATATCCCCCAGTAAGTGGTTATTCAGGTCTTATTTAGTCATTGGGCAGAGAGCTGCCACCTTTGGAAGCAGCGTGGTTTATCTTTGAAGAGTATTAATATAGGCTTAAAATTGAGCTGAAATATGCCTCTCAGTAAGTTCCGCTCCTTCAACTCTATGGTTGCTACACAGACTGACAAAATAATAATAGCACAATGATAATAATGTGTGTGCGCATGCTCAGTTACCTAGCTGTGTCCAGTTCTGTGGGAACCCATGGACTAGCCCGCCAGGCTTCTCTGTCCATGGAACTGGATCTTCCCAACCCAGGGATCAAACCCACATTTCTTGTGTCTCCAGCATTGGCAAGTGGATTCTTTACCACTGCACCAGCTGGGAAGGCCTAATGGTAATAATCAATAACCTCAGATATGCAGATGACACCACCCTTATGGCAGAAAGTGAAGAGGAACTAAAAGGCCTCTTGATGAAGGTGAAAGAGGAGAGTGAAAAAGTTGGCTTAAAGCTCAACATTCAGGAAACGAAGATCATGGCATCTGGTCCCATCACTTCATGGGAAATAGATGGGCAAACAGTGGAAACAGTGTCAGACTTTATTTTTTGGGGCTCCAAAATCACTGCAGATGGTGATTGCAGCCATGAAATTAAAAGACGCTTACTCCTTGGAAGGAAAGTTATGACCAACCTAGATAGCATATTGAAAAGCAGAGACATTACTTTGCCAACAAAGGTCCATCTAGTCAAGGCTATGGTTTTTCCAGTGATCATGTATGGATGTGAGAGTTGGACTGTGAAGAAAGCTGAGTGCTGAAGAATTGATGTTTTTGAACTGTGGTGTTGGAGAAGACTCTTGAGAGTCCCTTGGACTGCAAGGAGATCCAACCAGTCCATTCTGAAGATCAGCCCTGGGATTTCTTTGGAGGGAATGATGCTGAAGCTGAAACTCCAGTACTTTGGCCACCTCATGAGAAGAGTTGCTCATTGGAAAAGATTTTGATGCTGGGAGGAATTGGGGGCAGGAGGAGAAGGGGATGACAGAGGATGAGATGGCTGGATGGCATCACTGACTCGATGGACGTGAGTCTGAGTGAACTCTGGGAATTGATGATGGACAAGGAGGCCTGGCGTGCTGCAATTCATGGGGTCACAAACATTCGGACACGACTGAGCGACTGAACTGAACTGAATGATAATAATATAAGTCCAGAAAGTCCAAAATGTGAGGAAATCCAAAATCCAAAAATGTGAGGAAAAAAAAAAAAAAACCCTAAAAATGTGAGATGCAAATGTAACACGCTAATGTGATGCATTTGGCACCAAACCTAACTTGAAAACATAAGTGTGTGGGTGTGTAGATAAATCTCACTCAATATGAGTTGGCTTACAGAAATATCTCTGTGTTTGATTAGAGCACTGTTCCAGACCCACCAGAAAAGTGTTACGTAACATAAGACATCTGGAATGGATAGTTATGATGAAGCATATATATTATTAATATGGGTCAAGAATGGTCTGATATTGGTAATTTCTTATGGTTCAGTTTAATGTTTTTCTGAAATCTGGTCCTAATGACGACCTAGGGCTTTTGGTGACAGAGTGTGCAGCTCTAAAGCACGTGTTCCAGCTTTCTTGCATGTTTAGCTGAGGTTTTGTGAGTGCATTGCTATTTACCCCATGAAGTCACATGTACAACACTCTGCTTTGTAACTGGACTTGTATTATCTCTTTTTTCTGTTACCACCCATTTCATATTAGCTGCACGGTTAGTCAGCTTATAATTAAATTAACCGTGAATTATTTTAGCGGCCTGTGAAGTAACTAGTCCATTTTGTGGTCTTCTGCCACACTGTTTTTATAATTTGCATCATTTGTACAACACTCTGCTTTGTAACTGGACTTGTATTATCTCTTTTTTCTGTTACCACCCATTTCATATTAGCTGCACGGTTAGTCAGCTTATAATTAAATTAACCGTGAATTATTTTAGCGGCCTGTGAAGTAACTAGTCCATTTTGTGGTCTTCTGCCACACTGTTTTTATAATTTGCATCATTGGCTAATTAGTTGGTATTTAAAGTTCTTTGACGATTTCCCTGTGGTTTCATGCTTGCTTTCTTTCCGAGTATTTGTGAAAGAACAGCTCTGCATGTTCTCCTTTCTGTTGGGGTTCTCTGACGTGTGTCTGTTTTCATCATTGGTTCTGATTTCCTGTCTCATCCTGTTGTCTGCTTAGTTGTCGTCAATCCAGAACCACCCCCCCCACCCCCGAGGCTGTAGTTTGCCCATCCATCTCC
>SJYX01016352.1:430692-461094 GCA_006410675.1 Oreotragus oreotragus | reverse complement strand
AGGGTCCACAGCGTGTATCCCTTAGTCGGGTTTGTGCTTTGTCTTCATGGCTCATTAAATGGTGTTTTTCCCCCATTGCAGTAAGTTGAACTGGTGCATCACTATGCAGTTATGAGAAGGCAATGGCAACCCACTCCAGTACTCTTGCCTGGAAAATCCCATGGACGGAGGAGCCTGGTAGGCTACAGTCCACGGGGTTGCACAGAGTCGGACACGACTGAAGCGGCTTAGCAAGGACTTTTCACTGACAATCTGTAATCAAAAGAGGAGCCTCCACTTTTTGGCACCAGTTATGTGATAGATTCTACCCCAAGAGTGACTCAAAAATAAATGTTTCCTCCCAAGTCCTTCCCTGGGACTCCAGACTTGTCATCCAATTGCCTCCTTGTAAAGTCCTCTCTGCTTGAGGTCTAAAATCACCTTAAAGGGTGCACATCTTGATCTGAGACGTGAAACTCCCACAATCTTCCTTGTGTCTATGAAGAGCATCTCCATTCTTCTGATGCTCCAGGCAAGAACTTGGACGCAGATTTTTCTCTTCTCTCTCATTCGCATTCAGCTCAGTAAGAAATTATGTCTGCTCTATTTCAAAATATATCTGGAATCTGCCATTTCCTGTGACCCTCCCTGCCACCACTCTATCCAATTCACCATTACTCCTCACCTAGTTTACTTCAATAGTTTCCAACCTAGTCTCTCTGATTCCATCCTTCTCCTTTCAGGCTATTCTCAACGTAGCAACCAGGATGATCCTTTTGAAGTTGAAATCAGAACCTGCCAACTTTCTGCAACACATCTTCTAAGACTTCCCATCTCCCAGAAGGAGAAGCCAAGTCTTACCCGAGTCCCAGCCCAGAGGCCCTGTGCGGTCAGGCTTCTGTGATACTGTTCCAGTCTTCGCGACCACCTTGATGCTCCTTAAACACACCTGCTTCGGGTCAGGAGCAACCTTCTATGATACCAGACACCCACAGGGCTTCTCCTCATTCCAGGTCTTCAATCAAATGTCCACTCTCAGGAAAAGTTGCTTTTTCTGACCACCTTATTTTAAATTACAACTAGGGTAACTCCCTAGCTCTCTTTTCTTTTTTTTTAAATTTGTTTTCTAAAGCACTAAGGCTATCTGCTGCTGCCAAGTCACTTCAGTCGTGTCCGACTCTGTGTGACCCCATAGAGGGCAGCCCACCGGGCTCCACCGTCCCTGGGACTCTCCAGGCAAGAACACTGGAGTGGGTTGCCATTTCCTTCTCCAATGCATGAAAGAGAAAAGTGAAAGTGAAGTCGCTCAGTCTGTCCGACTGTTAGCGACCCCATGGACTGCAGCCCACCAGGCTCCTCCGTCCATGGGATTTTCCAGGCAAGAGTCCTGGGGTGGGGTGCCATTGCCTTCCCCGAAGGCCATCTACTATACCATAAATTCAACTTACTGTGGTCTACTGGCCATCTCCCCACACTACACTATAAGCTTCATGAAACCAGGGATTTTCATGTGTTTTCATCACTGCTTTAGCCCATCACTGACAGCACTATACAGTAACTCAGTATTTCTCTGTAAGCTACTTCCCTCTGCCTTGGAATTGAGACTCTCCTTCTGCACTGAGAATCAAGGAGGAAGGGAGAAGTACATTGTACAGCCAAAACAGATGTTTGTCTCGCCAAAGAGGTTATACAGATAGCAATAAAGTGCATGAAAAGATGTTCAATGTTGTTAGCCATTCAGTTCAGTCGCTCAGTCATGTTCGACTCTTTGCGACCCCATGAATCGCAGCACGCCAGGCCTCCCTGTCCATCACCATCTCCCGGAGTTCACTTAGACTCATGTCCATCGAGTCCGTGATGCCATCCAGCCATCTCATCCTCAGTCATCCCCTTCTCCTTCTGCCCCCAATCCCTCCCAGCATCAGAGTCTTTTCCAATGAGTCAACTCTTCACATGAGGTGGCCAAAGTACTGGAGTTTCAGCTTTAGCATCATTAGCCATTAGGGAAATGAAAATTAAAACCACAATGAGACAACCCTATACACTTAACAAAAGAGCTAAAATTAAAAACTGTAGTAACTCTAAGTTCTGGAAAGAGGATGCAGAAAGGATGTTGGCTCTTTCACACATTGCTGTGGGAAGTAAAATTATACCACCACTCTGGAACAGAGTCTGGCAGTTGCCTATAAACTAAAGGCAACTGTGCCAACTGCATGACTCAGCAATTTCACTCTTGGGCATTTACTCTAGAGAAATGAAAACATGTTCACACAAGAACCTGTATACCCATACATTCATAGCAGCTTTATTCTGCTCTCAAAACTCTAAACAGGAAATAACCCAAATGTTTAACTGGTTAAACAAACTGTGGTCCATCCATACCATGGAACTCCATTCAGCAATGAAAAGAAATGAAGTATTATTTATGTAATAATTTGGACAGAGCTCAAGGAAATGATGCTGAGAAAAAAAAAAAAAAGCCAACCTCTAAAGGATACAGACCGCATGATTCATTTATATGATGTTTGGCAAATAGCATAATTACCAAGTTGGAGAGGAAATTTGTGATTGTCAGGGGTTAAAGGAGAAAGACTCTTGAGAGTCCCTTGGACTGCAAGGAGATCCAACCAGTCCATTCTAAAGAAGATCAGTCCTGGGTGTTCTTTGGAAGGAATGATGCTAAAGCTGAAACTCCAGTACTTTGACCACCTCATGAGAAGAGTTGACTCATTGGAAAAAACTCTGATGCTGGGAGGGATTAGGGGCAGGAGGAGAAGGGGACGACAGAGGATGAGATAGCTGGATGTCATCACCGACTCGATGGACGTGAGTTTGAGTGAACTCTGGGAGTTGGTGATGGACAGGGAGGCCTGGCGTGGTGCAATTCATGGGGTCACGAAGAGTCGGACATGACTGAGCGACTGAACTGAACTGAAGGGAGAAAGAAGGGGAGGATGGCAGCTGTGACTATACAATGCAGCGTGCCGGATCTTTGTGGTATATATTTTTCTGTATCTTGACTGTAGTGATGGTCCCAGGAATCTATACATGTGATAAATATCACAGGACTAAACACATATACACAAAGAGTGCATATAAAGCTGGTAGAATCGGAATATCAATGTCAACTTCCTGATCATGGTATTATATTGTACTTATGCAAGACGCTGTATTTGGGGAAAGCTGAGTAAAGGGTGTAAAGAATCTCTCTGTACTTTTTCCTCTGTTCCTGAGGACCCTCCAGGCAAGAATACTGGAGTAGGTTGCCATGCCCTGTTCCAGGGGATCTTCCCAACCCAGGTCTCCCGCACTGCAGGCTGATTCTTCACAGACTGAGCCACCAGGGAAGGGCATTTTTTCCTTATCACTTCAGTTCAGTTTAGTTCAGTCGTTCAGCCTTGTCCGACTCTCTATGTAAAGGTACCTTTACAATTATCTCAAATAGTTGTCTAATAGGCCTATGCCCTAACACTCTTATCCTCTTCCCACAGTAAGTTCCCCAGGCACAAATAAAGAATCCATTGACCCTTACTTTAAACAGAATTATAACAAGGCTGTGTGTTGCGTTCTAAGTCGCTTCAGTCGTGTCCAACTCTGCGATCCCGCGGACACAGCCCACCAAGCTCCTCTGTCCATGGAATTCTCCAGGCAAGAGTACTAGAGTGAAGTTGCCATTTCCTCCTGCAGGGGATCTTCCCGACCCAGGGACTGAACCTGTGTCTCTCACGTCTCCTGCACTGGCAAACGGGTTCTTTACCACCCGTGCCACCTGGGAAGCCCGTAACAAGCTTATTTCCCACATTTTGCAGATAATCAGATGCATCAGAACAAGGAGAGTGTCCTGGAGTTCTGAAGGTCGCACAACCACGAGACTAAAACTGAGGTCTCCAGATACCCTGCCTGGTGCTTTCACTATTCACCGTTTTTCAAGACCTTCTTATACTGAAGACGATAATACATACCTCTTCATTTGAACCCATACACTTACCACTTTTAAGACCATGGCTTGATCAAGCACACCAACTGTCTAAAAAAGAACTACAAGGGTAAGTACACGTTTATAAACTCCTTCAAGATGATCTGATACTAAGTGTGATTACATGTTTAAAAGTTGCAATAGCAAAGAGTTAGGTTAATCTCAAGGAAAAGTTTCTTATTAGATTTGTTAAACCAAGAATAGGTAATCAAGGAACACACCCATGGCTGGGATTCTTTGAGAATATGTTAGATGCTTATTTCAACAGGTGTTGGTTAAGATTCTATGGTGTGACAGTTACTACGTTAGAAGCAACAGGAAGGGAGGTGTCTGCTGTCTTAGATCTGCTACTTTACTGAGCGTGATGAAACAGTCACAGTCTAGTATGAAATAGTCAATGACAGGGGAAGAATGGGAGGCTGTAAGAATATAGAGGAGCATCTCACTCCATCTTGGCAGCGAGGTGCCGGGAAGGTTTCTACTTGAAGTTAAAAAAAAATATATATATAGAGGTGTGGTGATATGAAAGGAAAGAAGTGGATGCTTCCCCAGGGGAGGAGCGGCAAACACAACAGAGCTGCTAGCCCATGGTGCATGTGAGGGAAGCACAGCTTGGAAAACAGCAAGAGAAAAGCTGGGCGTTGAGGAGAGGTGACGGTGGGCAGGTCACGCAAGGTTTTCCCAAGTGGCCTGAAGGGCCCCAGCTGTGATAGGAGCAGAAGTAGCCGCTGAATGGAGGCACGAGTCAGACTGGTCTCCACCATATGCCATAGGACACCTTTACGTTTCCTCTTTCTGCAACCCGCCTTTTTGTAGGGCCCTCTCTTCTTCTCCAGTATCACCCTCCCTGTTTCAGGGTCTTGTTCCAACGCCACCTCTTTCTCCAGGAAGCCTCTGCAGTCTGTGCCTGGAAGGGAGGACAGTCTGTGTAGAGCAGGCGTGGGTGGCCGTGGACGCGCAGTGTAACGTGGCGGTTAGGAGTCTCGGGAACCAGCCTGCCCCGGCGCCAAGCTGCTTCTATCGCTTAATCTCTACTCGCTCATTTCCTTACCTGTCAGGTGGGAAGAGCAACATCTCTACACCAAAAGGTCATCTCAAGACGGAATAATTCCATTGATACATTTCACGCACTCAGAAGAGTGACCGGCACAAAGCCAGCATTTAATCAGTGCTAGCCTTTGTTACATGTGATGGCCCCCAGGCACGCCCAGCTTGGGCTCAGTCAACTTTGGACTCATCAGAGTGTCCTCCCCGTATAGACAGTCACCTCTTATTACCTCATCTTCTTGCCGTGGACAAACACAGGTTGGTCAAGACAAACTAAAAATACACTTTCCTTTCATAAGCAACTGTGTGAAAGAAGCTTAAAACATGATTTGGAAGAACTAGATCATCTTCCTAGCTCCTGTGTCTTAATTCCTGGCTGACCTAGGGCAGGTGCCTTTTCATTTCAGGACATCAGTCATCCCATCTGTGCAATGGGAATAAGCTCCTAGGAGACCTAAAAAAGCAGAGGGCTTGGCAGCACTTTGCAAAGTGGTGATGCAAACATGACTTCCACCTGCCAGTCTGCAAGCCACAGGGCACACCTCCTCATCCTCACTTTCACTTCCGGAAGACGCACACTCCCAGATTGGCACGTGGGCAGGCCTCCAGCAGCCCAGGGAGCAGGTATGTTTTCACTGGCTCCACCTACTGACTTGAATTCTTTTTCTCCTCCTCCAGGGACTTTTCTGACTTCCTTCTATAAAGGAGCACATGAGCTCACTGTATATAAATATGCTTTGGAAAGCTTTCTTCTTCTTCTCCTTCTCTTTTTTTTTTTTTTTCCCTTAAACCAAACTTGGTTTCTGTTGTAGGCGGAGCATTCCCTAGCGGAGTGGGGTGGGGCCAAGTGTGTTGTGGAAAGGGGAGTGGGGGTCGGGCAAGGGGAGGAGTAGGCAGCGATTAATTCATCCACTGTGAGAGCTGGGCTTCTATTTAATGGGGGGTCTCTCTGCCCAGAAGGAGTTGGAGGCACCTCTAGGAGCAGCAGGAGCATGGCAGAGGGCCTGATACTGGGCTTCGGGGAAACGGCCAGCGTGGAAATGCTGCCGGAGGATGGTGGCTGCAGGCCCAGGGCCAGGGCTGCGCTGGCTTCCAGGAGGAGTGGTGCACACTGGCCTCTGACCTGCTGCCTGCTGTCGATCCCCATCCTGGCTGCACTCACCACCTACCTGCTCGTCGGCCAGCTCCGGGCCCAAGGAGAGGCCTGTGAGCTCCAGGTAAGTGAGACTTCTCTGGGACCTGAGGGTCCGCAGACCTCTGGAGGCCACCTGGCCACTACTGCATCTCTGGACAGAGCTCCAGGATCCATCACGGTGCTTGCTTCCACATGCAGAGGAGAGGTAGAATGTGAGGGGTGGCGAAGTCCAAACTGGTTTTTACTCTTAACATTTCCAGGGTGTGAATTGTGCCTTTGGATGTTTATTTTGGAAAGAACTTCAAGCCACATATTTAGATACTTATAATGTACTGATAATTTGGGGATATTCCTTTTCTTTAAAAACAGCTAAATTATGGGTGGGGGGCAGTGCAAAACTAATACATAGTTGTCGAAAAAAGATTGAAAATACAGATAAAGGGAAAAAGATAATTATCATTACCCATAATGCATGGAGGTGACTACAATTAACATTTTGGGGTATATAACTTCATATTTTTCAATAAGATGGGTTTATTTTTTAGTCTCCTAATATATTGTGATTTTATTTATTGTTAGTAAATTCACAGCAGCATGATGACATAGATGGTTGTATTATATTGCTGTATATGTATGTGTTATAATGTATTTAATCAACCCTCTTCCTTGGGTTTGGAAATATTCTTTATCAAAGCTCCAAAGAGAACCTCCTACTTGATTATTTATCTCTCCGGTCTTGGTCGGGGTGGGGTGTCAAGGAGCTTAGTCAGAGGACACTGGGTCTAGGGAAGCAATGATGCAATGGTTCGAGAGTGCTGACAGGTGATGGGGGAAAACAGTTCCAGACTAGGAACTCCAAAAACCTCAAAGCCTGAAGAATGTGTCATTCAAGCAATACCCTTTAAAAAAAAAAAAAAACTCTCCTGCATAATCTGTGATAAGTTATTTAACTTCAGTCCAAAGTATTAAATTCCAGAGGGGAAAACAGGTTCTTCAGTTGGTTTAACTGGAAACCTGTTCTCTAAGCACTGCTGGTGACTTGAAAGCAGAGACACGCTGAACCAGTCGTGGCGAGCGTCACTCTCACCACCCATCAAGGTCGCAGAGACTGGGCCCCTGACACTGACACCGTAAAAAAAAAAAAAACTCTCCTGCATAATCTGTGATAAGTTATTTAACTTCAGTCCAAAGTATTAAATTCCAGAGGGGAAAAGAGGTTCTTCAGTTGGTTTAACTGGAAACCTGTTCTCTAAGTACTGCTGGTGACTTGAAAGCAGAAACAAGCTGAACCAGTCATGGCGAGCGTCACTCTCACCACCCATCAAGGTCAGCAGAGACTGGGCCCCTGACACTGACACCGGCCGAGATTCGGACACCAGCATCCATAGCCACATGCCGCCAATCAGGAAATGTAGAACAGGCGGACAAGCAGAGTTGCTGTCAGGTTCTTCAGTTGGTTTAACTGGAAACCTGTTCTCTAAGCACTGCTGGTGACTTGAAAGCAGAGACACGCTGAACCAGTCGTGGCGAGCGTCACTCTCACCACCCATCAAGGTCGCAGAGACTGGGCCCCTGACACTGACACCGGCCGAGATTCAGACACCAGCATCCATAGCCACATGCCGCCAATCAGGAAATGTAGAACAGGCGGACAAGCAGAGTTGCTGNCCTTATACCGTCATGGGTCCTTCCAATCTTAAATATTTTGGCTAATCTACCGGGGATTAGATGACATTTCATTGACATTTTCTTTGGCATTTAAAAATTACCACATATCTATGATGGAAACTGCCAACACTAATATTAACTTGACTCTAGAAATACTATCATATTAAGTTAACATGTTTAAAAATAAGTTATTAACCATGCTATTGAGAAGACTCCATCCATGGGATTTTCCAGGCAAGAGTACTGGAGTGGGGTGCCACTGCCTTCTCCATTGAGAAGACTACTGTTCTGAAAAGGGGTTGGGATTGGTTACGGTTTTGTACAGGAATTTACTGCCCTCTGACCATCTGCCTTGTCCTACCTGCCTTTGGGGAGGAAAGTTGGTAGCTTCTCACAAGAAGCTGCACTCTGTAGCCACGTCTGTACGACCTGACTTCAGATGGTTTGACCAGGGATAGGTTACCCCTGGGCAAGCCTACAGACTGGTCAGTTACCTATGAATGAACCTGGAGAGCAGACTGGGCTCTACAGAGACAATGGGGAGTAAATGGGTGCAGACCTCTGTGTTGCTCTCCATACCCCCTAATTTAAGCCAATTCCTCCCCAACAAACCCTTCCACTGTGACCCCCAGGCAATCTTATTACCCCTGGGCAAGCCTACAGACTGGTCAGTTACCTATGAATGAACCTGGAGAGCAGACTGGGCTCTACAGAGACAATGGGGAGTAAATGGGTGCGGACCTCTGTGCTGCTCTCCATACCCCCTAATTTAAGCCAATTCCTCCCCAACAAACCCTTCCACTGTGACCCCCAGGCAATCTTACTCTGGGCTCAGCAAACATCTAAAAACTGTCAGCTTTTCTTGGTGAGCCCTTTACATCTTTTTGTTTTTGTTGAAACCTGGCTGTTCTCTGAGACACCATTCCTCCCGTGGCCCTCACAGTGGAGATGCGCTGTTCTACATCCCATGCCATCTGCGTCCTGAGATTGGGTGGGTGTCCTGCTCATCCCTCATTTCTTCTCCCACACCCTTCCTCCCGCTTATTCTTATAAAACACTCAGGCTCTTGGGAGCTCACGCCTTTTCCTTGTAGCTGTAATCTACTGACCTCCTGACCACTTAGTCCTGAATGACCTGTGCTCCTGGCTCAGTTTCCCTCTTCACCCCAAGGTCTGCATCATGTTCCCTGGGCTCAGGCCCTTCAGCCTTTCTTGCACTCTATCTCAGCTACCCATTCTCAGCTACATCCTGGGTCTCCCCACCAAAAGAAACCACGCACCATCTGTGAAATGTCAACCAAAATAACCCTTACTCTGAACACACCTCCCATCGTTTCAAATCACAGCCTCCTGAACAGCGCCGCCCCGCTACACACACACACAAACAATTCTTTGACCTTATCCTTCAGTCCCCATCATGCTCATCACTCAGTCTCCTCTGACTTCACTTCCCTTCTTGGCCATCCTAGATTTCCTGGGTTTCATTTTAATTACTTCCTAGAAAATGCCCTCAACTTCCTCCCCATAACCCTCTCCTTCATCCTTGCCTTCACACACCAGCCATCTATCCTCTCTTTTGTTGGCCTCAGCCTCCCTCCCTGCCTCCCCATCCACCCATCTAGGTCATCAAAGAACACCAAGCAAAGCTCCCAGTACTATACAGCAGCTTCCCAGTAGCTTTTTATTTTACACATGGTAGTGTATATATAACAGTGCTATTCTCTCAGTGAGTGAAAGTCACTCAGTCGCATCTGACTCTTTGAGAATTCTCCAGGCCAGAATACTGGAGTGGGTAGCCTTTCCCTTCCCCAGGGGATCTTCCCAACCCAGGGATCGAACCCAGGTCTCTCACATTGCAGGTAGATTCTTTACCAGCTGAGCCACAAGAGAGGCCCAAAATGAGAGTAAGAGAGATATAAAGTATAAACCCACAGGATGAGGGAAGTGGCAGAGGAGACAGCAACAGGCATGTGATGTCACTAGAATCTTGATCGGTGAGAAGTGTGGGGTGGTGGAGTGACAGCTGAGGCAACAGAACAGAGGAAGTCTCAGTGGATGGAGTTGCTCAGAGGCTAGTTGATGAATGCTTCAGAGCCCAGCAAGCTCAGAAATGGAATGCATGCAAAACCAAAGATGCCTTTGAAGGCCCATGTGGGGCGTGGTTGAAAGGTTTAAAACTTTGTACAGTGCAGAACATATTAAGAAGAGGTGGCAAGAATACACAGAAGAACTATACAAAAAAGATCTTCATGACCCAGATAATCACAATGGTGTGATTGCTCACCTATGACCCAGATAACCACGATGGTGNATATTAAGAAGAGGTGGCAAGAATACACAGAAGAACTATACAAAAAAGATCTTCATGACCCAGATAATCACAATGGTGTGATTGCTCACCTATGACCCAGATAACCACGATGGTGGACGTGAGTTTGAGTGAACTCTGGGAGTTGGTGATGGACAGGGAGGCCTGGCGTGGTGCAATTCATGGGGTCACGAAGAGTCGGACATGACTGAGCGACTGAACTGAACTGAAGGGAGAAAGAAGGGGAGGATGGCAGCTGTGACTATACAATGCAGCGTGCCGGATCTTTGTGGTATATATTTTTCTGTATCTTGACTGTAGTGATGGTCCCAGGAATCTATACATGTGATAAATATCACAGGACTAAACACATATACACAAAGAGTGCATATAAAGCTGGTAGAATCGGAATATCAATGTCAACTTCCTGATCATGGTATTATATTGTACTTATGCAAGACGCTGTATTTGGGGAAAGCTGAGTAAAGGGTGTAAAGAATCTCTCTGTACTTTTTCCTCTGTTCCT
The DNA here is from genome assembly GCA_006410675.1 of Oreotragus oreotragus. Lineage (NCBI taxonomy): Eukaryota > Metazoa > Chordata > Mammalia > Artiodactyla > Bovidae > Oreotragus > Oreotragus oreotragus. Next base: position 450,456 of record SJYX01016352.1, on the reverse strand, counting down.
GAGGACCCTCCAGGCAAGAATACTGGAGTAGGTTGCCATGCCCTGTTCCAGGGGATCTTCCCAACCCAGGTCTCCCGCACTGCAGGCTGATTCTTCACAGACTGAGCCACCAGGGAAGGGCATTTTTTCCTTATCACTTCAGTTCAGTTTAGTTCAGTCGCTCAGCCTTGTCCGACTCTCTATGTAAAGGTACCTTTACAATTATCTCAAATAGTTGTCTAATAGGCCTATGCCCTAACACTCTTATCCTCTTCCCACAGTAAGTTCCCCAGGCACAAATAAAGAATCCATTGACCCTTACTTTAAACAGAATTATAACAAGGCTGTGTGTTGTGTTCTAGGTCGCTTCAGTCGTGTCCAACTCTGCGATCCCGCGGACACAGCCCACCAAGCTCCTCTGTCCATGGAATTCTCCAGGCAAGAGTACTAGAGTGAAGTTGCCATTTCCTCCTGCAGGGGATCTTCCCGACCCAGGGACTGAACCTGTGTCTCTCACGTCTCCTGCACTGGCAAACGGGTTCTTTACCACCCGTGCCACCTGGGAAGCCCGTAACAAGCTTATTTCCCACATTTTGCAGATAATCAGATGCATCAGAACAAGGAGAGTGTCCTGGAGTTCTGAAGGTCGCACAACCACGAGACTAAAACTGAGGTCTCCAGATACCCTGCCTGGTGCTTTCACTATTCACCGTTTTTCAAGACCTTCTTATACTGAAGACGATAATACATACCTCTTCATTTGAACCCATACACTTACCACTTTTAAGACCATGGCTTGATCAAGCACACCAACTGTCTAAAAAAGAACTACAAGGGTAAGTACACGTTTATAAACTCCTTCAAGATGATCTGATACTAAGTGTGATTACATGTTTAAAAGTTGCAATAGCAAAGAGTTAGGTTAATCTCAAGGAAAAGTTTCTTATTAGATTTGTTAAACCAAGAATAGGTAATCAAGGAACACACCCATGGCTGGGATTCTTTGAGAATATGTTAGATGCTTATTTCAACAGGTGTTGGTTAAGATTCTATGGTGTGACAGTTACTACGTTAGAAGCAACAGGAAGGGAGGTGTCTGCCGTCTTAGGTCTGCTACTTTACTGAGCGTGATGAAACAGTCACAGTCTAGTATGAAATAGTCAATGACAGGGGAAGAATGGGAGGCTGTAAGAATATAGAGGAGCATCTCACTCCATCTTGGCAGCGAGGTGCCAGGAAGGTTTCTACGTGAAGTTAAAAAAAAAAAAATATAGAGGTGTGGTGATATGAAAGGAAAGAAGTGGATGCTTCCCCAGGGGAGGAGCGGCAAACACAACAGAGCTGCTAGCCCATGGTGCATGTGAGGGAAGCACAGCTTGGAAAACAGCAAGAGAAAAGCTGGGCGTTGAGGAGAGGTGACGGTGGGCAGGTCACGCAAGGTTTTCCCAAGTGGCCTGAAGGGCCCCAGCTGTGATAGGAGCAGAAGTAGCCACTGAATGGAGGCACGAGTCAGACTGGTCTCCACCATATGCCATAGGACACCTTTACGTTTCCTCTTTCTGCAACCCGCCTTTTTGTAGGGCCCTCTCTTCTTCTCCAGTATCACCCTCCCTGTTTCAGGGTCTTGTTCCAACGCCACCTCTTTCTCCAGGAAGCCTCTGCAGTCTGTGCCTGGAAGGGAGGACAGTCTGTGTAGAGCAGGCGTGGGTGGCCGTGGACGCGCAGTGTAACGTGGCGGTTAGGAGTCTCGGGAACCAGCCTGCCCCGGCGCCAAGCTGCTTCTATCGCTTAATCTCTACTCGCTCATTTCCTTACCTGTCAGGTGGGAAGAGCAACATCTCTACACCAAAAGGTCATCTCAAGACGGAATAATTCCATTGATACATTTCACGCACTCAGAAGAGTGACCGGCACAAAGCCAGCATTTAATCAGTGCTAGCCTTTGTTACATGTGATGGCCCCCAGGCACGCCCAGCTTGGGCTCAGTCAACTTTGGACTCATCAGAGTGTCCTCCCCGTATAGACAGTCACCTCTTATTACCTCATCTTCTTGCCGTGGACAAACACAGGTTGGTCAACACAAACTAAAAATACACTTTCCTTTCATAAGCAACTGTGTGAAAGAAGCTTAAAACATGATTTGGAAGAACTAGATCATCTTCCTAGCTCCTGTGTCTTAATTCCTGGCTGACCTAGGGCAGGTGCCTTTTCATTTCAGGACATCAGTCATCCCATCTGTGCAATGGGAATAAGCTCCTAGGAGACCTAAAAAAGCAGAGGGCTTGGCAGCACTTTGCAAAGTGGTGATNACACCAAAAGGTCATCTCAAGACGGAATAATTCCATTGATACATTTCACGCACTCAGAAGAGTGACCGGCACAAAGCCAGCATTTAATCAGTGCTAGCCTTTGTTACATGTGATGGCCCCCAGGCACGCCCAGCTTGGGCTCAGTCAACTTTGGACTCATCAGAGTGTCCTCCCCGTATAGACAGTCACCTCTTATTACCTCATCTTCTTGCCGTGGACAAACACAGGTTGGTCAACACAAACTAAAAATACACTTTCCTTTCATAAGCAACTGTGTGAAAGAAGCTTAAAACATGATTTGGAAGAACTAGATCATCTTCCTAGCTCCTGTGTCTTAATTCCTGGCTGACCTAGGGCAGGTGCCTTTTCATTTCAGGACATCAGTCATCCCATCTGTGCAATGGGAATAAGCTCCTAGGAGACCTAAAAAAGCAGAGGGCTTGGCAGCACTTTGCAAAGTGGTGATGCAAACATGACTTCCACCTGCCAGTCTGCAAGCCACAGGGCACACCTCCTCATCCTCACTTTCACTTCCGGAAGACGCACACTCCCAGATTGGCACGTGGGCAGGCCTCCAGCAGCCCAGGGAGCAGGTATGTTTTCACTGGCTCCACCTACTGACTTGAATTCTTTTTCTCCTCCTCCAGGGACTTTTCTGACTTCCTTCTATAAAGGAGCACATGAGCTCACTGTATATAAATATGCTTTGGAAAGCTTTCTTCTTCTTCTCCTTCTCTTTTTTTTTTTTTTTCCCTTAAACCAAACTTGGTTTCTGTTGTAGGCGGAGCATTCCCTAGCGGAGTGGGGTGGGGCCAAGTGTGTTGTGGAAAGGGGAGTGGGGGTCGGGCAAGGGGAGGAGTAGGCAGCGATTAATTCATCCACTGTGAGAGCTGGGCTTCTATTTAATGGGGGGTCTCTCTGCCCAGAAGGAGTTGGAGGCACCTCTAGGAGCAGCAGGAGCATGGCAGAGGGCCTGATCCTGGGCTTTGGGGAAACGGCCAGCGTGGAAATGCTGCCGGAGGATGGTGGCTGCAGGCCCAGGGCCAGGGCTGCGCTGGCTTCCAGGAGGAGTGGTGCACACTGGCCTCTGACCTGCTGCCTGCTGTCGATCCCCATCCTGGCTGCACTCACCACCTACCTGCTCGTCGGCCAGCTCCGGGCCCAAGGAGAGGCCTGTGAGCTCCAGGTAAGTGAGACTTCTCTGGGACCTGAGGGTCCGCAGACCTCTGGAGGCCACCTGGCCACTACTGCATCTCTGGACAGAGCTCCAGGATCCATCACGGTGCTTGCTTCCACATGCAGAGGAGAGGTAGAATGTGAGGGGTGGCGAAGTCCAAACTGGTTTTTACTCTTAACATTTCCAGGGTGTGAATTGTGCCTTTGGATGTTTATTTTGGAAAGAACTTCAAGCCACATATTTAGATACTTATAATGTACTGATAATTTGGGGATATTCCTTTTCTTTAAAAACAGCTAAATTATGGGTGGGGGGCAGTGCAAAACTAATACATAGTTGTCGAAAAAAGATTGAAAATACAGATAAAGGGAAAAAGATAATTATCATTACCCATAATGCATGGAGGTGACTACAATTAACATTTTGGGGTATATAACTTCATATTTTTCAATAAGATGGGTTTATTTTTTAGTCTCCTAATATATTGTGATTTTATTTATTGTTAGTAAATTCACAGCAGCATGATGACATAGATGGTTGTATTATATTGCTGTATATGTATGTGTTATAATGTATTTAATCAACCCTCTTCCTTGGGTTTGGAAATATTCTTTATCAAAGCTCCAAAGAGAACCTCCTACTTGATTATTTATCTCTCCGGTCTTGGTCGGGGTGGGGTGTCAAGGAGCTTAGTCAGAGGACACTGGGTCTAGGGAAGCAATGATGCAATGGTTCGAGAGTGCTGACAGGTGATGGGGGAAAACAGTTCCAGACTAGGAACTCCAAAAACCTCAAAGCCTGAAGAATGTGTCATTCAAGCAATACCCTTTAAAAAAAAAAAAAAACTCTCCTGCATAATCTGTGATAAGTTATTTAACTTCAGTCCAAAGTATTAAATTCCAGAGGGGAAAACAGGTTCTTCAGTTGGTTTAACTGGAAACCTGTTCTCTAAGCACTGCTGGTGACTTGAAAGCAGAGACACGCTGAACCAGTCGTGGCGAGCGTCACTCTCACCACCCATCAAGGTCGCAGAGACTGGGCCCCTGACACTGACACCGGCCGAGATTCAGACACCAGCATCCATAGCCACATGCCGCCAATCAGGAAATGTAGAACAGGCGGACAAGCAGAGTTGCTGCTCATAATTACAGGGGAACAGGAGAGCATGGGGGTCTGGGCTGTGACCCTTAGACCACCGAGGGGCTGGTTCCTACAAAGTCAAACTGTAGAGTCCAGTCAACATTCTGGACTCTGCCCCTCTTTAGCCAGAAGGAGTCGAGTGCTCTTGAATGAGGCACTAAGTGCTTTCCACCCTGAGCTCTCCTTGGTTCTGATGCCAAACCCTGTCTCTGCCCCAAATGACTGCCCAAGGGGTGTTGATCTAAAAGTCCATCAGGTGGGATGCTGTGGTCCCATGGGGGCAGTGATGTACCCAGTCGGGAAGAGAGTCGAGCCACCAGCTGGCGCTAGACAGGAAGCTCTGTGAGGAACCACGTGCCTGCCCTGTTGTAGGCACTCAAGAGACGCAGAAGTTAATACTCCGTTCTGTCATTGCTAAATCAATCTCCCTGGAGAGTAGACATGCGGGGACTTTTGGAGCTGTGGTTTGGTCAGGCTATACAACTTCTTGGTCAGAAGAAAGAGAAAGGGAAATGAGGTTAAGGCTGGGGAGCATGCAGGAACTGGAGTCCTGAAAAGAAACACCGGCCCTGTTCAAAGAAGAGACTTAAATCAGAATGTTTAAAGAATTTAAAAGGGGTTCAAAGAAAGGTCAATTTGCTAAGACGGATTAATGGGAACCACAGGGCTGGCAGCATCCTGGTGCTACCAACGGTATAGAGCTGGTCACCGCCTCTTGACCTGAAGAGGCAGAGGGAGGCGCTTTAAAATAACCCAAGGGGACCTAACTTGTAGGAGAGGGCCTGCCTGGAGGGGCAGCAGGGAGGCAACAGAAAGCGGGCAAGGGAAACTCTGAAGTGTCTGGTCCCAGCCTCTCATCCCATTGGGCAGAACTCGGGGTTCAAAAGAGCCAGGCAGGCAGCCTGCCAGGAGGGCAGACTCGCCAGGCACAGGTCAGAAAGTGGACCCAGAGAGGCTAGCAGACAACAACCAGCTCAGAGGGGATGGAAGACAGTGGGATCAAGAAGGAAAATCAGTTCACCAGGACAGCTTGGGTAGACATCGCAACGAAATGTCAGGGTTCTTAGCCGCCCGACTTTGAAGCCCAGCTCAGTAGCTTCCAATCGTGTGCATAAGCATGAGGCTTCTGTGTGTGTGTGTTTGCCTGTTTCTCTTTCTGCCAGAAAGGATTCTAATACCTGTGCTCTGACGGCACTAATTGAACCAGCTCAGAGGGGATGGAAGACAGTGGGATCAAGAAGGAAAATCAGTTCACCAGGACAGCTTGGGCAGACATCGCAACGAAATGTCAGGGTTCTTAGCCGCCCAACTTTGAAGCCCAGCTCAGTAGCTTCCAATCGTGTGCATAAGCATGAGGCTTCTGTGTGTGTGTTTGCCTGTTTCTCTTTCTGCCAGAAAGGATTCTAATACCTGTGCTCTGACGGCACTAATAAAGCACGTGCAGGTGCAGTTTACATGCTGGAAACGTGGGGAGAGCCGCAGGAACATGTTCAGAGGACTTGCCGGCACCGGCTGTCACGCAGAGTCCATCCAAACTTCCTGTAATTGGAGTGACAGCTGTGGTTGCTGATTGGTTTTCTCCAGAGGAAAAGCCAACTTCTAATTTCTCTATGATAGAAGGTAGTTTTGCAACTCGGAGCAAGGTGCCCACCTAAATTAGGTACCTACCTTTGCACTGTAACTGGGAGGTGGGGGCATTATCTTTCCTGATGTTCACATTTCAGAGAGATGCTCCCAGGTCCAGAGAGGGGGTGGCAAGAAGAGACCTATGTGGTCTTTGTAAGAGTTTCTATTACATTTCAAAGCAGAGAGAAAGCACTTATGAGTTTTCTAACATAAATGCTTGGGGAAAGAAATTTCCCTTATTTTGAACAGGGGGAACAAAGCTTCTTATTTTTCATTTGCACTTATCCCAGTCCACTCCAGTATTCTTGCCTGGAGAATCCCATGGACGGAGAAGCCTAGTAGGTTACAGTCCACGGGTAAAGAGTTTCTATACATTTCAAAGCAGAGAGAAAGCACTTATGAGTTTTCTAACATAAATGTTCGAGGAAAGAGGAAGGGAAAGAAATTTCCCTTATTTTGAACAGGGGGAACAAAGCTTCTTATTTTTCATTTGCACTTATCCTTATGACCTAGATGACACAGTTAGTAAGACCTAGATCCACATCTCAAACCCAGATCCGTCTCCCTCAGAGCCTGGATCATTCCACAAGCCCTGCAGATACAAAGCCCCACTGTGATCTGCCTGAGAGGACTGCCCCAGATGCACCTCGGGGCAAATCACCACCTTCCCCACCTCCCCTCCACGGGCTTCCTCTTAGATCCACATCTCAAACCCAGATCCGTCTCCCTCAGAGCCTGGATCATTCCACAAGCCCTGCAGATACAAAGCCCCACTGTGATCTGCCTGAGAGGACTGCCCCAGATGCACCTCGGGGCAAATCACCACCTTCCCCACCTCCCCTCCACGGGCTTCCCTTCTGTGTCCCTGCCTGCGCCTCCTCCTCCTCTTTACCACCCCCACCCAGCCCCACAACCACCATCTTCTGCCAACAGCCTTCAGTGAGATCCACGGAATCTGAGCTTGTTCAATGAATGATTTTTCAGGCCCAGGCAAATCAATGCTAACACAAGAAAAATTAAGAGAGGAGGGTCACCCAGGCCTTCAAATACATTCACAGGCCTGAAGAGCCGGCTGAGCAGCAGAGGATAAACTGATGATAACACTTTAAAGACAATAATAATGATATGCTGTGAGCTCCCATCTCACATGTGTCGCGAGAGTTCACAAACATGATCCCACTGGATGTTCATCCCAACCTAGAGAGGCAGTGAGAGGGGGAACAGTGAGATGAGGCCCTTTTCGGCTGAAGGGTCTCAAGGGAAATCACACCATCCTTCTTGAACCTCGGAAACGTCCTAAAAACCCTTGCTGCAAGTTAAGACGTTCCCCGGCATATCACTCTCCACTCGAGTAGAAATACAAAGTTCCCTGCACAACTCAGGAGGATCCCCAGTCTCCCCTTCTCAGTGTGAGACGAGGGTTCCTTTCCTGCTTCGTCGAGAAATGATTCCAGACTTTCCCATCGCATCTGAAGAGTAGGAGCTCCCCAGAGGAAATTCGAGAGGAACTCCAGGAGTTGGGCAACCAAACCAAAAGAGGCGCAAAAGTCTCAGTTGAATCCAGATGAACGTGATTTCCTGCAGTGGCTGGAATGTCACCCCATGTATCGACTGACACCATGGTGGCACATGTTAGAGCCCTGTGGGAAAACCACTTGTGAATGCCTCAGATCCCGGTGTCAACTCGATGGGAAGCCTCACACTGCTACTACAGATCGGGAAGAAAGCGAACTAGCATTTCTCCACACGAGACAAGGCCTGACTCCCCTGTGGAGACTCCAGAGTAGTGAGCAACGCGCAGAAGCTCCCCAAGTTTCCATTTTCCCATCATTACCCACCCCACAGAGGAGCCCTGAGGATTCTAAGGAAAATCCATAAAGCCCCTCGAAAGAACTTGCCAGTCTAGGCACTGCTGGGTGTTTGTCCCTTCCTTTCCCTAGTAGAAGAGAGATTTATAGAAATTAAAAGATGGAAGTGCCCTTAGTCCAAGGGTCAACAGCTATGACCCACGGGCCAGATCTCACCCACTGTGTTTGGTGGAAACACAGCCACACCCATGCGCTTACACAATGAACACGTTCACACTGGACACATTACACACTGGACATTTTCATACAAAGAGCAGAGTTAAGTATTTGTGACAGGCCCTGTGGTCTGCAGAGTTAATATTTACTATGTGGCCCTTTCCAGGAAGTGTTTGCTGACCCTTGATCTAGTCGAATGTTCTCATTTTACAGTTCAGGAAACCAAGAATCAGAGAAGGGAAGGAAAAGTCCACGGTCACAGAGTAGGTCAGGGCAGGCCTAGAATTAGATCCTATGTCTGTGTTTGCTTGGCGTCACTCTACCAGAAAACAGGACCAATTCCTTTCTTGCTGGGTCCCTAGACTAGACTTTGGAAAAGCAACAGCAACTTGTGAGTAGTCTTCTAGGTTTTTCTTAGCAGCAACAAAAATGGTCACCAACATTGTTAAAAAAAGAAAATACTTTAAACAGGACTCTTTCTTCAGGACATGTGTTAGGAAACATTCAATGTGACATATTATCCAGTAAGTTGAAAAGAAGAAATACAAATGAGATTTGAGAAGGTTGGGCTAGTTGCCTTTAGATGAAATGATCATAAATATAGCATCAATTAAATATATCATGGTCCTTTCATGCAATGGGAAAATAAAATGAAGCATCTCTGTATTAAAGGGTGGGAATTTCTTGAAAATGTATGTTAGGTGAAAAAAAGCGAAGTATATAACAGCATACAGAATGTGAAATACTTCATTCTCTGAAAAAACAATGTATATTAATATATATGAATGTGTCTATAAATGTTTAGACTATCTCAAGGAAGATGATCAAATAGACTGATAACTCTGTTAGTATCCAAGTGGGGAAACTGGGTGACTGGGTAACAAAGGAAATAGGGAGATGTTTTTAAACCCATAACATTTTGGACAAAATATATTTGTTACCTATATAGAAAAAAAAAAAAAAAAAAAGACACAGTGAAGCATTTGAGACTCTTGAAGCATGCTAAATAGATTTGCATTGTGGAAAAACCGTGAGTCAAAAATTCAAACCCCATTTGAATTCTGGCTTAGCCACTTCTAGCCATGTTACCTAATCTTCCTGGGCCTCAGCTTTTTAATGTATGAAATAGGGATAATTAGAAATAAAACACTTAAGAGTATCTGGCAGGGTGTAGAGTATTACCAGTTGTAGCAGCTAGGCCCCGGGAATTTCCCTGCTCATGGAAATTACGTCACAAGAGGATGATTTCAGCAGCCTTCCTGGAATCTGCCATCAGCAGTCCAGAGAGCAGGCTCTGGCACTGGAAGGCTTTCCTCGGTCTCTGCTATTTGTGAGTGGTCTGCGTACCTCCTCCTCCAAGCTGGCCTTCCCCACTTCACCCACACTCCAATCCACCTTCTCCTGCTGCTGTTGAACATGGCCTGGGTGTTCTTTTGGCCTTTAGTGGCGGTCTACGTCCCCAACTCTGGCCCACAGGTACCCGGAGCCTAGACCTTCATCTTCCCTCCAGCACAGAGTCTGCGCTCCAGGCAGAGCTGAATGCACTGCCCTGGCTCAGCCCGAACCCAGCACAGATGCGCAGGCCGGGCCCTCAGCGCTGTGTGAGGAAGAGCCAGGAGCGCCACGGGGGGCACCGCTTCCCAGGGCTGCACCACCGTCGGTCCCCGTCCTGTCCTCCAGGTCCTGCTTCTAGAGTCATCCGCATGCACTCCCCTCGCCTCCCCTCGGTCCCCTCCGATCTCAGGTCCAGCCCTTCCTGAAAACCCCTACAAGGCTCCTGGTTCTTCTTCCCCGCACCCCTCTCCTCCTACGCATGGCCCCTGAGACGTCCTGGTTTTGCTCCAGATCAGCGGGACCCAACAGTGATGCCAGCACAGGCTTCAGCATGGTGCACACTACAGGGCAAGCCATGGCCCTTCCAGGCCACAGCTGTGACCTTAGTATAATTCATGGGCTTCCCTGGAGACTCAACAGTAAAGAACCCGCCTGCAATGTGGGAGACCTGGGTTCAATCCCTGGGCTGGGAAGAGCCCATGGAGGAGGGCATGGCAACCCACTCCAGTATTCCTGTCTGGAGAATCCCCGTGGACAGAGGAGCCTGGTGGGCCACAGTCCTTGTGGTCACAAAGAGTTGGACATGACTGAGCGACTAAGCACATTACAATTTATTATATACCAGACTCGATTCTAGGCTTTTTCATATTCAGAGTTTTGAGACAAGCACATGAGGTCACGCCTATAAAGTTCTTAATGTGGGATCCAGCACGTAACACGTGCAATGAATGTTTACTGTTGATGTTTAGTGCATCATCTCAGTTAATCCTTAAAATCACACGATGGAGAAAGTACTGCTATTATCTCTGTTTTAGAGAAGATGAATCTGAGGCTTAGAAAATCTAAACCACACACAGAGCGAGATTGGGATCAGAACCCCTGTGCATGTTCGTTCCTCTTAACTGTGATGCTAGTCTGCCTTTGAGTATAAAGCCAGCAAATTATTCACTTTCTGGCAGTAGTCAGAGAGGATTTAACAATGATACCCTAGAAAATACCTTTCACATGCTGCTGCTAAGTCACTTCAGTTGTGTCCGACTCTGTGTGACCCCATAGAGGGCAGCCCACCAGGCTCCACCGTCCCTGGGATTCTCCAGGCAAGAATACTGGAGTGGGTTGCCATTTCCTTCTCCAATGCATGAAAGAGAAAAGTGAAAGTGAAGTCGCTCAGTCTGTCCGACTGTTAGCGACCCCATGGACTGCAGCCCACCAGGATCCTCCGTCCATGGGATTTTCTAGGCAAGAGTACTGGGGTGGGGTGCCATTGCCTTCCCCGACCTTTCACATAGTAAGTGCTAAAAAATGCGACGTCCCTTTCTCCTCTGGGGACACCTAGCAGTCCCTAGCATACAGACGGCACTCATAAATGTTTCCTGGATGGAGAGAAGAATGGAAGACTGCTCAAGGTACCTGACCTCCCTAAGCCTTAAACTCCCCATCTATAAAACAGAGAGAGTAACACATTTTCTTCCTAGCATCGCGCTGAGAATTCTGCACGATGTCCAGAAACCTATTGCCGTATGGCAGATGCTCCACAGACATCATTTCTCTGCTGAGGCCACCTTTACGTGCTTTCTTTCACTGAAGCTGTTCCCTCTGTTGGATGTAAGGATTAAGCCCCTTTGCTGGTCTAGAGGAAACACAGTTGAGAGAAGTGCTTTTTGTAAACTGCAGAACCCTGAGCACTCAGTGGCTGCCTCTGCTGTAGCCTCGGGGAGTCTGGGCACAACTGGAGGAGAAGCCCAGCCCATTCCCGAGGTCAAACCAGAGGCAAAGTGCAGAGAATCCAGAGGAGGTGAGGGTGCGCTGCAGAAATGAAAGGAAGGGAGGGCAACTGAGCACGTATGTGAATCGCACACTCCCGCTGGAGCTCCTGCCCACTGACTCCATGATCCATCCATTCCCTCTTTAAAATAAACATACATCACTCAAGGCCAGCGTCTTCTTCTAAGAGAGCACAGGCAGCCCTGCGGCAGCGGCACCGTGGCTCTCAGAGGTCATCCCCCAGCCTGGTGTCCTTAACGAGCCCCACAGCTGAGAACAGCAACAAGCATGGGGTTTGAACGGGCGAGGCTATATCCCAATTCTTCAACTCCTGTAGACTCTGCAAGGGCAGGAGTCTAGAAGCAAACTGTGGACTAAGGAGGCCTCTCCTGTTGGGAGAAAGAGAGAGCTGTCCAGAGCATCAAAAGGATCCACATGTGCCACTAGTCATAAAGAGACCAAGGGTGGCTTCTGTTTACCACTGCAGTGGTGGGGATGAAGGGAAGGCATGTGGAACTGTTGTAGCCACGCATTCCAGGAAACAAACTCACTCAGAAGGACAATGCAGATAGTGGAGTGCAGTTTATCACACCGGCAGGCCCAAGGCAGAGTCTCCTCTTAGCCAAGGACCCCGACCAGTTTTTGTGAAAACCTTATATACCCTAAGTGTACGTGCCCAAACCACCTCCCCAAATTCCCTGAAACTAGTCTGAACAAAGGAAAAAGAAAGATACAAAGTTAACCCGTGAATCATATGCCTTAAGCCTGAGTACTGGAGTGGGTTGCCGTTGCCTTCTCCAGATAGTTAACAGTGGACAATTATCTATGGGGTCACACAGAGTCGGACACGACTGAAGTGACTTAGGAGCAGCAGCAGCAGCAGTGGTCATATCCCAATAAGCATAATAGAATGTATGATTCTATTCGGTTGCACAGATAATTAGGGTATTCTTTTAGACTATGGAGAGCCCTGGGGCTCTTCCTTCCGAGGGCCTGGTTTTCCAGCTGGTATGTCGTTTCCATAGATACTGGGCATATAGCTCAAAGTCCATTAGTCCGGCCCAAGATGGAGTCCTGCTTTCAAGATAGAGCCTGTTCTGTTTCCTCCTTCAGAACCAACAACACATACCGTAAGGACTGACTGAGCCCAACAAAGAAGGAAAATGAATTGGTTTTCTACTCTATGCACATGGTCTTTCTTAGCCATCACAACAGTGTTTGGAAGAAAGAATCCGTTTGCTTTTATTGATGAGACTGTCTCATTGAGGTTATCATGTGTACGGGCTCAGTCACCTCCAACTCTCTGCGACTCTATGGACTGTAGCCCATCAGGCTTCTCTGTCCATGGGATTCTCCAGGCAAGAATAGTGGGATGGGTTGCCAGTTCCTCCTCCAGGGGAATCCTCTTGATTCAGGGACTGAACTGGCATCTCCTGCATCTCCTGCATTGCAGACGGATTCTTTACCTCTGTGGACACTAGGAAATAATACAGCTGAGATTTCCACCTTTTGTTGGGAGGCAAACACCACATTCTTTGCCTTGCAAAGAACACGTGGAGTGTTCCACGTAAAGCTCCACCCAGTGTACCTTGGAGGAGGATGAAATGAAATGGCTTTGGCATCAAACGTTTCCGGGTTGGGTATATCCTTGTGCAAGTACCAACAGGAAATTCCAAAAGGAAAAGGCAAGGCAACAAGCATCTGTGTATTTCTCCTAGAAGTTCTGGGAGAATGTTATGGGTCATAAAGCATTTATGTCTTTGCAACTGTGGTATTTATGATGGTAAGAAATAGATGTCTCTTCCTGTTTATGAATTTACTCTGGAGTGAGTACAGACTATGGGAGAAAGGACAAGTGGGTCATTAGTTAAAATATGCTCAAGGGATTTTTCTGGGGAAATGCCAATAAGAGAATCTCAAAGAGCATATCACTTCAGGCTCATCCATCATGTAGTCAGCTAATGTTTATGGGGCTCCTGACATGTGCCAGTCGGTACTTGGTCTAAAGGTTCAGATCCCTCGCCCTCTTTGCCTTTGACTTATAATGACGATAAACAGGTGATAGCCTCTCCTGAGAGCAACTGGAGTACTAGAGGAGGCAAGCACAAAAGCACCAATAGTACCTGGCACCAAGGAGCCCTCAACTAGACTGCAGTCTCCTCCTTCCCGCCATCCTTCCTTCTTCCTTGTTGGAGGTATTACAGAATTTCCAAAATGTCTGAGGTAATAGGTCATGGTTAGTTTGAGTTGGGGCTGCTGCTAAGTCACTTCAGTCATGTCCGACTTTGTGCGAACCTATGAACTGCAGCCTGCCAGGTTCCTCTGTCCATGGGGTTTTCCAGGCAAGAACACTGGAGTGGGGTACCATTTCCTTCTCCAGGGGATCTTCCCAACCCAGGGATCAACCAGGCAGGTTCTTTACCACTCAGTTTCCCAGGTGGCACAGTGGTAAACAGTTTGCCTGCCAATGCAGCTAAGACACAAGAGACGCTGGTTCAATCTGCGGGTCGGGAAGATCCCCTGGAGGAGGGCAAGGCAACCCACTCCAGTATTCTTGCCTGGAAAACCCATGGACAGAGAAGCCTGGCAGGCCACGGTCCGCAGAATCGCAGAGTGGATCCTGACTGAGCAGGCACACACTATGCACACACTATGGAATCTCTATATGCACCGCCCCCTCAAAAAAAATAAAAGCAAGAAGGGAAAAAAAATCAAATGCAAGTGAAAATTCCCTGATCTAAGAAATATCTTCCCTGGTGACTCAGATGGTAAAGAATCTTCGTGCAATGCAGGAGACCCAGGATCGACCCCTGGGTTGGGAAGAGCCTCTGATTGGGAAGATCCCCCACTCTAGTATTCTTTCCTGGAAAGTTCCATAGACAGAGGAGCCTGGCGGGCTATGGTCCATGGGTTCCCAGAGAATCCCAAGTGACTGAGCAACTAATACTTTCACTTTTACCTTCATTAACTAACTTTATAAGAACTAAGGGGGAAAAGCATGAGTTCACTTTGCTGGGGCATCCTACTTTCCCATGAACACATATGCTGGTGTGCAGACACATTTGCATCTTCTGATTCTGATCCTGGCCAGCTTCCACAACTTTCAACAAATATTTCTAGGGCTGTGACTAAGCAGAGAGCACAGCCTGATGAAAACAGCCTCTGGAGGCCTCTGTACTAAATGATTATGGCTATCTGCTTCCACCTAATCGTTTTTTGTTTTTTGGTTTTTTTTTAAGATTTAAGCAAAATCTCAAAACTTTGCATTTAGAATACGTGCAAAGTTTTGGATTTCCTGTTTATATATATATAAATTTATTTGTTTTAGTTAGAGGCTAATTACTTTACAATATTGTATTGGTTTTGCCATACATCAAGCTGTAAAATTCTGGCTAAAGTCACTGAAACTGAATCTTACTCCATCTTCTGCTCTCTCTTCTGTCTGTCATTCTGGTGCCTGGGCATCAATTGGACAATCCAGTGGGAGAGCCAGACACTGTCTGAGGTGCTAGGAATGTGGGGGTGAGCAAGCCAGACCAAGTCTTGCTAGAGAGACGAAGCAATAAGCCCACAGATAAGCAACAACACTTCAGGGAGTGATAAATGCTCTTAAGGGGAAATAAAACTTGGATCCTTGTTCTCAGCCAGTGATTTGAGAAGGCATTTAATGGGAAATAGATACGGGAAAGAGAATTCTGTTTCTCAGGGGTGCTCTTGGATTCTGTATCTATTCAGATTTGTGAGCTAATGTTGCAGTAACCAGCATTTCTCAGGAGCCATCATCTCCCAGAATATCCAAAAGCGATAAACAGGAGTCAGGGCTGGAAGACAGTAAGCCACTTACTGACATGTTTTCTGAGCAACCACCTTGAGAGCGACAGGCATTGAGCCGGGACACATGCATAAACCTTGCCTCAAAAACTTTCTGTTTCATCCTCTCCAATCTCCTGTTTATTCATTCCTGCTTGTCATCACAGTCATCTTCCTTCCATGAGAGAGTGATTATTAAGAGAAAAAGTGGCCTTTCCTGGTGTTGCTGTGCATAAGAATCCTCCTGCCAATGCCAGGGACACGAGGTCAATCCCTGATGCAGGAAGACTTCGCCCGTCATGGAGCAACTAGGTCCATGGGCCACAATCACTGAGCATGCGCTCTAGAGCCCATGAGTTGCAACGACTGAGCCTAGCCAGTGATTTGAGAAGGCATTTAATGGGAAATAGATACGGGAAAGAGAATTCTGTTTCTCAGGGGTGTTCTTGGATTCTGTATCTATTCAGATTTGTGAGCTAACGTTGCAGTAACCAGCATTTCTCAGGAGCCATCATCTCCTTGGTACCCCTGAATAACCAAAAGCGATAAACAGGAGTCAGGGTTGGAAGACAGTAAGCCACTTACTGACATGTTTTCTAAGCAGCCACCTTGAGAGCAACAGGCATTGAGCCATATCTATTCAGATTTGTGAGCTAATGTTGCAGTAACCAGCATTTCTCAGGAGCCATCATCTCCCAGAATATCCAAAAGCGATAAACAGGAGTCAGGGCTGGAAGACAGTAAGCCACTTACTGACATGTTTTCTGAGCAACCACCTTGAGAGCGACAGGCATTGAGCCGGGACACATGCATAAACCTTGCCTCAAAAACTTTCTGTTTCATCCTCTCCAATCTCCTGTTTATTCATTCCTGCTTCTCATCACAGTCATCTTCCTTCCATGAGAGAGTGATTATTAAGAGAAAAAGTGGACTTTCCTGGTGTTGCTGTGCATAAGAATCCTCCTGCCAATGCCAGGGACACAAGGTCAATCCCTGATGCAGGAAGACTTCGCCCGTCATGGAGCAACTAGGTCCATGGGCCACAATCAGAGAGCATGCGCTCTAGAGCCCATGAGTTGCAACGACTGAGCCGGCGTGGGCCACAATCACTGAGCATGCGCTCTAGAGCCCATGAGTTGCAACGACTGAGCCGGCGTGCCCTAGAGCCTGCGCACCTCAGCAAGAGAAGCCAGAGCAGTGAGAAGCCCCCGCTGGCCACAACCAGGGAAAGCCTGCATGCAGCAGCGAAGACTCAGTACAACCAAAACTAAAAACAGATAAACCATTTTTTAAAGAGAGAGAGAGAAATAGCAATGGAAGGCTTTAGATGCTGTTCTTGGAAAGAGAGTCCCAGCTGACCCTCTTCTTGGAGACTCCTGGAACGTTTTGTTCCTCAAACCTGCCAACTGGCAGGCACGATCACAGCCTCCAGATGTTTGGTAGCTAGTGGGTGGGCCACTTCAAACCCACACACATCCATCCATAGAGGAAAATAAAATGTGTGCCCAAGTTACAGAAATCCAGCAGAGCAAATAGGGAAATGTGTTCACTCCCTAATTCTTGCTAAAGACAATCGGACTCTGAGCCTCGAGAATTGCTCCAGACTCTTAGCTGAAAGTCGGCTTAGACAAAAATAAGCAAGATGTTCACAAAGATCTCTCAGTGAAGAACTAAATGAAGTAGAAGGCCAACCGGGGAAGGTACCGTTTCCTACACCGGGGGATGCAACCAGGCTACCCGGTTCTCTCTGAAAACTCACCTTCAGTTTCCCACCTTGTCAAAGGATCAAGTCCATTATCAGCTGTATCAATAACAAATAAGGAAACAGGCTACAGAGTAAGCTCATTTCTAGGCTGCCTCCCTGCCTACCAAGCTCATCCAAGTTCTTCATGCTGGATAAGTTCATCATGTTGATTGGGTTTAAGTGTTCAAAGACGATTGTGCTCATCGCACTATGCTAAAAGCATATAATGTGTTCATCTGGCAGCAGAAACCCCAGTTTCCCAACTGCTCCCATGCTTTGTTGAGCCTCTTCACTCTTGCACAAGCTTCCAGCCTTGTCTAAAATGGTCATTATCTTTATTACATGGCTAATACCTGTAAGACTCAGTTCAAGGGTAATTCCCCCTGATTCGCCCACTTCTGGGCCAAGTTCCTGTTTTCTGGACTCTGTGTTTCCCCAAATGCCACAGTGCATGGAACCTCTAGCACTTATCCATCCACCTCAGCAGATGAGGAACTTGCCCAGAAGTTAGAAGGAATGATGGCTGAGGACTTAGGATTCTGGAGTCAGTCAGCCTGGGCTAAAGCCCTGCTCCTCCACTTTCCAGGTATAAGACACTGAGCAAGTTTCTGAGTGTCCCTAGGCCTAATTTTCAATGTGAGGATATAAAGAGCATGCACTGCAGAGACTCACTGCCAGGATGAAGGAGGTAACGCACATGAAGGGCTTGGCACAGCACAGTGCTGCTACTCAGGGAATAAATAAGGCTGCATTTACAGCCTTTTTCGTGTCTCTTGAGTCATTCACTTAGTCGCCTCTCATGCCTGGAGGAGAGAGAGCCTGCTGCTTCTCTTGCTCAGTCGCTTCAGTCGTGTCTGACTCTCTGTGACCCCGGGGACTGTAGCCCACCAGGCTCCTCTGTCCATGAGATTCTCCAGGCAAGAATAGTGGAATGGGTCTCCACGCCCTCCTCCAGGGGATCTTCCTGATGCAGGGATCAAACCCGGGTCTCAAGTGTCTCCTGTACTGCAGGGGGATTCTTTACCGCTGAGCCACCAGGGATGCCAAAGAGAACATGGAAAGGGATAAATAGTGGATAACAAGGCTGGGATGGGAGCTGGGACTTTAATTCCAACATAAGCATTAAGCACTGTGTCTGAAAGGTTATAGGGGGCACTGAAGGTTTAGGAACAGAGTTGTGTCTCAGAGTGATGCTTTAGAAAAAGCCCTTTGAAGGCAGCTTAAGAGATGGGTTCAAGAAGAGAAGGAACCAGGTGGAGGAAGACCTGTTAGGAGGCTGTGGGAAGGATTTAGGAGAGCAGTGTGCTGAAACCTGGAGGAGAGGCATGAATGACAAAATTTTCAAAATAAAAATAGTACTTGGGTTTGTGTAAGAAGAAAGAAGCCAGCAAATTTCAGGCTTGGTAGCTGGAGAGAAGCAGTAGCGGCACCATCAACACAACCAGCAGAGACAAAGGCGCTGGAAGGGGAGAAAGCCACCAGGCAACTCGGGTGGGGGGCTCCTAGTAGATGCTAGGCAACCTGTGTTGGGAGTAACACAAGCCTGGTGGCCTGGGCTCTAACAAGATCACTGTTATACAGAACTGCTCCGACCTAGACCCACCAACAACCCAGTTACATCCATAAGACCACAAGGGCACATGCAGAGAATCCACACACAACACGTGTAGACACACAGATGCAAAAACACATTGACTTACACCCTCTCCCACTGATAAAACTGTCTTCTCTCTCACTCACACAGTTTCTCATTCACAAGCACACACACACATACACACATGAATTTTAAAATGTAAAATTAACCAAGTGTTCATGGTGACACTATGATCAGTAGTCACGTGGACTATGTAGTTCAGTTCAGTTCAGTTCAGTTCAGTCGCTCAGTCGTGTCCGACTCCTTGCGACCCCATGAATCGCAGCACGCCAGGCCTCCCTGTCCATCACCATCTGCCGGAGTTCACTCAGACTCACGTCCATCGAGTCCGTGATGCCATCCAGCCATCTCATCCTCGGTCGTCCCCTTCTCCTCCTGCCCCCAATCCCTCCCAGCATCAGAGTCTTTTCCAATGAGTCAACTCTTCACATGAGGTGGCCAAAGTACTGGAGTTTCAGCTTTAGCATCAGTCCTTCCAAAGAAATCCCAGGGTTGATCTCCTTCAGAATGGACTGGTTGGATCTCCTTGCAGTCCAAGGGACTCTCAAGAGTCTTCTCCAACACCACAGTTCAAAAGCATCGATTCTTCAGTGCTCAGCTTTCTTCACAGTCCAACTTTCACATCCATACATGACCACAGGAAAAACCATAGCCTTGACTAGGCGGACCTTAGTCGGCAAAGTAATGTCTCTGCTTTTGAATATACTATCCAGGTTGGTCATAACTTTTCTTCCAAGGAGTAAGCGTCTTTTAATTTCATGGCTGCAGTCACCATCTGCAGTGATTTTGGAGCCCCCCAAAATAAAGTCTGACACTGTTTCCACTGTTTCCCCATCTATTTCCCATGAAGTGATGGGACCGGATGCCATGATCTTCGTTTTCTGAATGTTGAGCCTTAAGCCAACTTTTTCGCTCTCCTCCTTCACTTTCATCAAGAGGCTTTTTAGCTCCTCCTCACTTTCTGCCATAAGGGTGGTGTCATC
>SJYX01016352.1:400883-427833 GCA_006410675.1 Oreotragus oreotragus | reverse complement strand
TCCAGAAAAAATGAAGGGATGGAGCCAAAGCAAAAACAATACCCAGTTGTGCATGTGACTGGTGATAGAAGCAAGATCCAATGCTGTAAAGAACAATATTGCACAGGAACCAGGAATGTCAGGTCCATGAATCAAGGCAAATTGGAAGTGGTGAAACAAGAGATGGCAAGGGTGAATGTCGACATTCTAGGAATCAGCGAACTAAAATGGACTGGAATGGGTGAATTTAACTCAGATGACCATTATATCTACTACTGTGGGCAGGAATCCCTCAGAAGAAATGGAGTAGCCATCATGGTCAACAAAAGAGTCCGAAATGCAGTACTTGGACTATGTAGTTACAAGAACCAAATCAGAAGACTCTGAGTTGAGTCAAAATTGTAGCAGAGAAGAGAACATTGGATAATTAAGACAGTGATCTTATTCCTAAACTAAGAACTTAGTTTTGCTCCTGAGTTCGTATGCCGGTCTTATAAGTGGTGGTTCTTCATTTCCTAGGCCTTCTCCACACTCTCACATTTTCTTCATCTCTGACCCAGGGGTTATCTGTTGCTGGGGATGTTATTATTCCCATTTTTCAAATGAAAATGCCAAAGCTTGGAGTGGAAGTATCTTGCTCAAGATTATACTGTTAATAAATGGTAGAACAAGGATTCAAATCCAGTCTGTCTACCCCCCAAAGCAGTTACTCTTTAACTACCCTTTGGTATCTGAAATGGCTCACAAACTAGGGTTGCAAGAATGGAAAAGTCTTCATATATTACAAAGCAATAAGGCAGAATTATGGAGGGGGATGATGAGAGAGTATAGTCATTTCTTTTTCAGTCTCATTTTTTGCAACAGCTCCAATTTTTAAATTGTGCTGAAGAAAAGAAGATAAAGCAACTGTGGCTATTTGTTCAAATAACAGAAGCAACAGTAAGATGTCAGAGTGCCCTAGAATGGAGCAAGAAAAGCTCTCAGGACAAAATTTTAAAGCTGAGCTTTAGAGACAAGCCTAGGAGAGAGAAAGGTCATTGGGGTGCTGGAAGAGGAAAGGAGAGCGCTTGGGTGTAAGACTTCCATCAGCCCAATATTCCCATGCCCATCTCCCTTATCTCTGAGGACCAAGGCTGGGTAGCAGCAGCATCTTAACTGTGCTCATGATATGGGCAGTGGGTCAAAAGGACCACAGATGATCTGAATCATGTCTTTCTTTCCCAACAGATTCCAAAAGAACAGGAGATTGGACCTTCGCATAAGCGAGCTTGTAAGTGTGTTCATATTTTATGCCATTTCTTGTGGGGTGCAAGAACGTTTCTTGCAGTTCTGGTATGTGGGAAGTTCAGACGCAGACTCAGAGGAAAAGTGAGGCTCCTCCTCTGTCACTAGGAAGGCAGAATGATGCCAGAGCCAAGTGTATAACTTGTGGAGTTTACAGTCTTTAAACAAATAATTTCACCTTCCTCGGTCTCAGTTTACTCACCTACAAAAATGGTGATAATAGTACCAACCTCCCAAGGTTAGTGTGGATTAAGTTAACTCCTAGAAAGGTATTTTTGCAATACCTAGCACATCAAATGTATGCCATAATTTTTCTTTTTATCATCAGTGACATCACGTTTATTACTACAGTTAGAACACAGTTATCCAATATAATCATCTCTGAGAACTGACAGGGAAACAGAGGTCCAGAGAGGGAAGGGGATTTGCCAAGGTCACATAGCTACAGGGCATTCCCCAGCTAGCTCTGTTAGCACATTCAGATGGCTCAGAGAATACAGTTGAAGGGATAATGAAGGCGGCCAATCAGCTCCCACAGAACAGACAGAAGCAAAGGAAAGGCAAGATGAGCTTTGCTGAACACCAGCCATGTGCCAGGAGTCATGTTGAGCACTCATCATCCATGGTAGGAATTGATGTGCCCATCTTAGATATGAGAAAACAGAGTTTCAGGGTTGATAACTTGGCCAAAGTCATGGGATCAAGATTCATTTGTGTTCAAGATTATTTCTTCTGAGGCTGCCCTGCCCCTGGGTGGGGGGTGAACCCTGAACCAAGCTGGAGGAGAAGAATGCTTCTCTCCGGTTGCAGGCGCCATGCAACTCCCCAAATGCTGTCTTCACTCCAGCCACCCTCCCACTCATACAAGCATTTTTCTCCTTTCCTTACAGACGTACCTCCTGGAGCTGACAGGGAGAAAATAAGGGCACACCTGACTTAATATCTTCTGAGTGTGTTTTCGAAGAGGCTATGGGCCATGGACCTGAGGTTTCTTTCAGTGTTTGCCAAAACTCAAGTGTGTAGCTTTAAAACAGAAACCACACCCCTTGGTAACAAGACGCAGTCAAGGGTTTTCAGATTTCTTCCTCCCTTGAAGGGTCCAAAGCCCCTTTGTTTCTTCGGCATTTTCTTTCAGATTCTATCAGCTCTCCTCCTTCTCTATCATTTCTCCCTTCATTCTCACACTTGGTCATTCAGAAATGACTTTCCTCAGATTCAGAGAGTCACATAATTATAAATCTAGTCAAAGATGAATGCTCCCCTGAGTTGCCAATTTATTGAGTCCATCTGTGCTCTATTCAAGATGAAGTTTTTGGACATTCACATTCAGCTAGGCATTTCTAAAGAATTTTCATTTGTGAAAAGATTAAGAGCAATCTTTTAGCATCACCAGTTAGTCAGATTCCCAAGTTTAGTGTTGACATTCCTGACACCTTGTGTCTGGAGTCACACATACTTCTAAGACTCCAGAGATGAAAGCAAGACAGTGCAGAAGGATGTATTAAAAACCCACTGAAATACTAGAGCGTTAAAAGAAGCATATTCTTCTGACCTATAACAAAGTCTGCAAGACACAAAGGGATATCCCTGTGGCCCACATTTGCCTTACTGCTTGACCATGTGGGAACTGTGGTGAATCCTAAGTGAGGATGAGGGCCAGGGAGATGTCAGTTGCTATCACTCACCACTAACCTATGAAAATGGGAGATACTGAACAGGCTTGGCAGGAAAATCCTAGAAACCAAGTATGGAGATGCCACTCCTTTTCCTACTGAATGGGGGGAATGGAAATTGGAAGAGGAATCTATCCCAGGTTTACTGAGCTTTTAATATGTCTCAACCACTGCTGTTTCCCCTAGTGGCTCAGGTGGTAACAAATCTGCCTGCAATGCAGGAGACCCGGCTTCGATCCCTGGGTCAGGAAGATTCCCTGGAGAAGTGAATGGCAACCCACTCTAGTATTCTTGCATGCAGAATTCCATGAACAGAGGAGCCGGGCAAGCTACAGTCCATGAGGTCTCAGAGAGTCAGACACAACTGAGCGATTAACACTTTCAAAAACTAAACACTATGGTAGACATTTTATATTCACGATCTCTTTCAAGCTGCATATCAGCCCAATAAGATGGGAAAATGGAGGCTCAGACAACTAAATTCACTTTCCCAAGTCACGGGACAAGGAAGAGTTGAGATTTGAGACTGACTCTATTTCCACTGCAACATACTTGCTACTCAAAGTCCTGCTTGCTGCTGTGTTGACCTAGCTAATTGCACACCAATATAACAGAACTGACTTTGTCTAGAAAATATATGCTTTTGCTTCTAATCATCTGAAATTGTTTTTGTTTTTTTTCTTTTCTAATTTTTGACTGCACTTGGCATACAGGATCTTAATTCACTGACCAGGAATGGAACCCATGTCCCCTGAAGTAGAAGCGTGGTGTCTTAACCACTGGACTGCCAGGGATGTTCCGGGAGATGACTTTAAAATCTATTGCATCACCCACAAAGAAGGAGTAGAGACTATCAGAGGTGACTGGTAAAAATGGCTTTTACAGATTTTGCAGAGAAACAACAGAGCTGTCCAGGGCTCACTCAGTGCAGGGATCAGGAAAGACCACATACATTCTAAATATGTGTCGTAATCGCAAAAGAAGTCACGATGTAGTCAGCAGTGGGAAAGACACTTTAGAAAATCCAGGAACCAGGTTCTGGTCACTTAACAGGTGAGAAGTTTGCTGAACACTTCTTTAAACATAACCTTTCCCCAAACTGTGGCCAACAGTACATAATGGTTATTGCTATAAATTCAAAAGCAGTTGTAGGAAATTAAAATGTGTTTTTATTTTTTCTGAAAAGTACCAGTTTTATTGCAGGTTATCTTATTTGCAATCAATGGTTTGAATCAATGGTTTGATTCTATTCATTTTTTTCCTGCTATCAACAAAGCCTCATAAAAAGCGTTCATTCATATGTTCTATATAATGTATGTGAAAATGAAAATGTTAGTCGCTCAGCTGTGTCCAACTCCTCTGTCCATAGAATTCTCCAGGCAAGAAAGCTGTAGCGGGTGCCATTCCCTTCTCTGGGGCATCCTCCTGACCCAGGGACCAAACCCAGGTCTTCTAAATTGCTGGCAGATACTTTACTGTCTGAGCCACCATTTTAAATAATGCAAACATAAAAACATATAAAGTATATATAAAATGAAAAAGGTTTATTTTTAATGTCAAAATGAAAGATGTTTTAGCTTATTTGGGGAAAGAGAATAAATATATATAGAAGTAACACTGTATCCAGCCATCATGATAAAAATGTCCACGTCTCTTCCATTCATCTGCTCTTTAGAACAAGACTATGAGAGAGCTTTGTCTCCAGTTCACAGCAGGAGATTGAGTTTCAGACAGAAGAGCCTCCATGTTATAGAGTCAGGATTAGAACAGGGCCTCGGTGGCCCAGAGTCCCGGTCTCTTTCACTCCTCAAGTCTGTGGTATTTTGGCCTACATTTTGGCCCTTTTGATGTGGGAGAAGCATTGCAAAATCTTCTGGATCTCTGGTGTTCCGCATGCTAATTTTTTATTAATTACTGCCTGTGTTTCACGTGGCTTTGGAATAGGCATTGGAAGGGAGTGATAGGGAACATGACTCTCTCTGACATTTCTCTCAGTAGCAGAGCATTTCTGAAACCAAAAGGCTAGTAAAAGTGAATGTGGCTTAGAGGATGTTCCTAACATACATTATCTCTTAATCCTTTCCACTGGTATTATCTCCTTTTCATTTTTTTTAATGTTGTTTTTTTGTTGTTTTTAAGGACAAGTACATAAAAAAACAAATCCTCTTTAATAAATACTTTATGCAAAAGGATTATTGCAAAGTGGGGAGGTCGGAGAGGGAAGAGACTTGCAAATGGAAGGACCTCGGACCAGAAAGTCTGCAAGTTTCTCAAGAGATAGGCTGAAGGGTTTTCCTTTTATAGAATGGAGTGCATACAGCTAAAAAGAACCATGTATGGGGAAGTGGGATGGAAGTTTGGCTTGATCAGCTCAGTGAATGCTTTATCCTGAGGCCAGCATATTTTCAGGAGGCTGGCTCAGGTTGAGGATCAGGGTGGACAGAATTTCAGGTGCCTGGAGAAAGGAGAGTAGGAGATTTTTTTTTAACCTTTGGTTTCCAAGATCAGAGGGCTCAGAAAAAAATTCAAATTTATCAAACAGGAAAATTCAAGTCCAGAGAGGCAAAATGATTTGCTTGAGGTCACCTGCCTAAGATGCTACTCTCTGAACAGAAGTGTATGTCCATTCACACATCCTCTCCTCATTCCTTCTCAAGGAGACTGTTAGCATTGCTTTTATCCAATCTCTTTGCTCTTTGAAAGTGATGTAAGATTCTTCTTAGCAAATTCCTTAGGTTCTGACACAAGCAATGAAACCACCCTCTTATCTTTGCAGTTGTGAGACAGACTCCCATGCAGCCCTTGAAAAATCAGTTCCCAGGTCTACACTGGGAACATGAACTTGGCTTGGCCTTCACCAAGAACCGGATGAATTACACCAATAAATTCCTGGTGATTCCAGAGTTGGGAGACTACTTCGTTTACTCCCAGGTGACCTTCCGAGGGACCACATCTGAGTGTGGTGAAATCACCCAAGGGAGGCGACCAAACAAGCCAGACTCCATCATCATGGTCATCACCAAGGTAACAGACAGCTACCCCAAACCAACCCAGCTCCTAATGGGGACCAAGTCAGTGTGTGAAATAGGNCATCTGAGTGTGGTGAAATCACCCAAGGGAGGCGACCAAACAAGCCAGACTCCATCATCATGGTCATCACCAAGGTAACAGACAGCTACCCCAAACCAACCCAGCTCCTAATGGGGACCAAGTCAGTGTGTGAAATAGGTAGCAACTGGTTCCAGCCCATCTACCTAGGGGCCATGTTCTCCTTGAATGAAGGAGACAAGCTGATGGCGAATGTCAGCGATATCTCTTTGGTGGATTACACAAAAGAAGATAAAACCTTCTTCGGAGCCTTCTTGCTATAGTGGTAAGACAGATGTCCTTGTATGGAGGCCCTCTGCTTCTTAGGTCCTAATTTTCCTCACTTATAATTATAACCAGGAGGCTTTGTCAGAGCACTGATAGAGACAGCGGTTAAGAAATTTTGATGGCGAATGTCAGCGATATCTCTCTGGTGGATTACACAAAAGAATATAAAACCTTCTTCGGAGCCTTCTTGCTAGAGTGGTAAGACAGATGTCCTTGTATGGAGGCCCTCTGCTTCTTAGGTCCTAATTTTCCTCACTTGTAATTATAACCAGGAGGCTTTGTCGGAGCACTGATAGAGACAGCGGTTAAGAAATTCAGGGGCCAAAAATTCATACTCTATGTACCTGACTGATGAGAATACTAATCAGAAAAAAGCAGAAGAGAGCAGACCTCTTATCAGAGCTGCCTGGAAGAGCGGAGACTTTCTAAACATTAAAACACTGATCACCAAATGAATGGAACATTTCCATCCCTGGCTCCTATGCATTTGTCAAGAAGAGGGCCTAGGTACTGTTCAATTTTATTATGCAGCATTTGCTTCAGTTCAGGAAACTTAAAAACAAAATTCAAAGCCCCAGAAATAGTCCAAACACTTCAGAGGCAAAATTTCTCTTCAGTTCCCCCAAACACATACTTTAATGCCTTACCGGAAAAAAAAAAGAAAAAAAGAACTGATATTTCTTATAAATGTTCTTCAATAAAAAGAATTCATTTTCCTGCCACCTATGCCAAATGAGAAAAACGACCTTTCTCTTTATTATGTACACACGCATCAAAACAAGCAACTGTGAGTTCCACATGCATAGTAAAAATACAACAGCACCTATTCAGCACAGTGCTCTTGAGTACCTTTTATGTGTGTGCTAAACCAAAACACGCTCTGAAGAACGAGACAGACTCTCCCCAAATGTATATGAATACCTGGCTCCTGGCCAAATACCACTCAAGGTCTAATTCCAACTCCTAACAAATATCACCGGATACTGTTAAACAGATTTCTGGAGCTTTCCTCACTATGTAAGACAACCAGCTGATTAGGCCTCTCAAGAAACTTGAAGACAAGAGTTCTAGCAAACAGACCAACCATATAACAAAGTTGATTGATCCCAAGAGACAATGGACTTATTCCCTGGGGGAAAATGCCAGTCACCAAATCTGGAGATGTTAACTGAGATGTGCTTTGAGGTTTGACTCACTTTATATGCAGAGTGTTACATGGGTACTTTGAAAATATTCAAAGGGATTTAAATGTGGAATTGGCTCATCAGCCCAGCCAAGGCGTCTTTCCTGAAGAAGAGGCAGAACCCTGAGAAGGTCCTTCCTGTGCTTCTGTGAATTCATGTCCTCAAATCTGTATGATTTTCCTGCACCCATTATCAAAGGTTGGAGGGACATTCTTGTTCTCTTAACCTCTCTTGATTTGTCTGTCAAGGAGGAATCCGTCAATTTGCTTCCCAGGATCAAATGAGCTCATGGGGATGAAACATGTTAGCTTTGAGCATTCTGTGAAGCCTGCGAGTATTCAGTGTGACTTGGGGAGTGGTCTCGGGCACCTTGGCCTTTGTTACAGATATCCCCTGTTGTGAGAGACCTCACACATGGGTCTGCAGGTCTTACTTGGGCTTCCCTGGTGGCTGAGCTGATAAAGAATCCACCTGCAATGCAGGAGACCTGGGTTTGATCCCTGGGTTGGTAAGATCCCTTGGAGAAGGGAACGGCTACTCACTCCAGTGCTCTGGCCTGGAGAATTCCATGGACTATTCCACGGGGTCACAAAGAGTCGGACATGACTGAGCAGCTTTCACTTCACTTCACTCTTACGTTACCGCAGAGGCAGAGACGTGTGTGATGGGCTTCCTGAACATGGTGACTAGTGAAGCAGTACTTGACCAACACTTGCTGAGCTGGAAGTAAATAAAAATTAATTTCTAACTTCTTAGTTGGGAGGTTAAGGCTCTGAAGCCCTCAGTTTCTCCAGTCAGCAAAGGGCTCAGCGTGAGCAAAGAGCAGGGCGTGGTCCCTTCCACCTGGTTCAAAAGTTTCTTTACAAGGGAAGTGAAGCTTGAGCCCTGAAAGGAGGTGGGCGGGCAGCAGATGGCCTGGGGAAAGGGCAACTCAGTTAGTGGAATTGCCCTTTCCTTAAAGCCGAAAGGAAAGGTTTCTCAGTAACTACAAAACCAGCTTGATAAGAGAATGTTCCCTCCAACTCCTAGAACACTAGTTATTTGCAATTCAGGAATGTTTTTATCAATGACTCCAGCCTGGCTCTAGATCAGAACTAACATCCTGTTATGGAAATAAAATGCTCTCTCTGCATCTGCATGTGAGGACCAAGCAACTTGGGATGTGGAAAAGGATTTTCATAGAGGTGCCCAGGGTGGCCTGCTCAGTTTCCCCTCCTCTGGAAAGACCCGCTTACCAAGGGCCTTCAAATCTTCCCTCTGTTCCAGAGGGAATCTGATGAATTTGGAAGTTTATCTGAAATATAGGAATTTCCTACTCTCCTAAAAGACTTGAGGCTTTGGAAAAATCCCCACCACATATTTGTTTTGCTCTTGATTATTGAAGATTGTATTTTGCTCAAGTTTTCATTGCTGAAATGAAATGGTGACTTCTCTGTTAATGCTGAATTTGTTAAATCCTCTTTGATAGTCCTTTTATTGTTTAAGTAGGCCAAACATTGCTAGTGGGACTCAAGTCAGAATTTCTGTTTCCTTGGCATTATTTCCATGACAAAAATTAGTACACTAGTTGTGAAAATGAGGTGAGGGAATGCTTTTTAAGTTCGTGATGGTCCCCTAAAAGGAGTAAATGGGGTGCATTCAAAGATTTAGAAGGGGAAAAGGAACATGCTTAAATGCTTTGGAAAATAGTTAATTTAGCCTCTTTTACAAGATGACCAAGATTCAGATACTCTTCCGACTTGAGTTTAGTTAAGGTGTTTGTAAATGACTCATGGATGAACAGGACCCCTATGTTTCTATTTGATAAAAGAGAAGTCTACACAAGTAAGATTGACGAATCACGGGGGTGACAGACATCTAGAAAATTAAATAAAACCAACATAATCGATTAATTAAACGATCGAAATCCGTACACCCATAAAAGAGTAATACTTTTACCCATGGCAAACTACTTCCTATTAGTAATTGTTTTACTGAACACGAATGGGATTCACCAAAAAATTTATCGATAAGTTCCTGTCAAGAGGTATTTATTTTCCCTTCTTTTGTTTCTATGAAAGATACCATTTTAGGTGATCGATTCAGTGTATATCTTTTTCCAAAAATAATAGAGAACCTGATCTCTTCTATTAGGTAGTTGTGGCTGCTGCGATAATCTTGAAATTCTTATTGAGTCTACAAAACTTTTCGGACACAAAGAGTCGGTCATGTCCTTGGTGCTAGTTTTACGTACGCCAGTGATCGTAAAACTGGGACCTAATCTAGATGAACCGTCTCGTTTGAACGAATTCGATGATTCGGAGGACTTGACAAACCGATTCCATGTCATCCTGTACTTCACCGTGTGACAGTGTATGACCGTTCCCAGACCAAGTCAAGTCATTGTCCCGCACGGTCTCGGGCCCGCCCCATTTCAATCAAAGCTACGCCACCCCAGGGGAAATGCCACCCCCGTGGTTGTCGGTAACCCCTCGGGATTGTAAAAGTTCAACTAGCTCACTGCACAGGGCATGTCTGTTGCCAAGTTTCTCTTGCAAGGTATCTTCCCAAGTCCTTTCCCAGTCGTATTTTCACGATTGTGATGTTGGGGATTCATTCTTTAGGTCAGGAATGTTTATACGCTGCACCTTGCAAAACACATGCGGGAGTCACTTTCCTTGAGATTTCTCACTCTCCCAGGACCACAGCCCTGGAAGGATTCTGCCGTTTTTAGAAGAAATTTTTTAAAGGATGCACCACTATCCTGGATATTAAGAGCTACTGCATCCTGTTGGCAGCTGGGCCTGGGAAGAATTCAGTGGACTATTAACCCCTGAATGCTTTTGCTCCAACAGTGAGAAAGTGAGGGTCAGAATAGTCATATCTATGCCCTGCCCCACTCTGACAACCATATTCACAACTTTCCAAGCTCTGATACACATTTGCCCCCTGCCATCCCTTCTTCCATCATCCCATTTTAAGAAAAAAGTACCATACCAGCCCATTCGGAACTTATTCAGGACTACACAATGAGCTAATGGCAGATCTAGAGCTGGGATACTAGCTTCCTGAATCATAATCCTAGGCTCACCAATTACCCTCTGCTCTTATTAAACAGTATTCCTCTTAACTGGAGGAGAAATTAGAGGAAGATGTGAGAAATATCAAGTACCAATGGGGTGATGTAGAAAGGGGAAGAGATTTCTTTCCCTAGAAGAAAGAACTAAGGCTAAGAAGTTGAAGTTACAGGGTCACCATTTCTGCCTTGATATCCAAATGAACTTTCTATCCCTGAATAGAATGTTCCCAGCGAGTGACTGTTTAGTCCCAGAAGATATTCAACTGAAAGACTCATCTTAAGGCTTTTGTAGAAACCGTTCCTTCATTGAGGTGAGAAGAATTGAGTCAAAGGATTTCTGAGGTCTTTTCCAAATCTTTGTGGCCATTTTTAAATTGATTTATGTGTGTTCTATTTGATTATTAAGAACCTGGAAGGCGCTTCTAGCCTACAAGTCAGAGAAGGTGATGGCACCCCACTCCAGTACTCTTGCCTGGAAAATCCCATGGACGGAGGAGCCTGGTGGGCTGCAGTCCATGGGGTAATGAAGAGTCAGACACGACTGAGCGACTTCACTTTCACTTTTCACTTTCATGCGTTGGAGAAGGAAATTCTCCAGTGTTCTTGCCTGGAGAATCCCAGGGACGGGGGAGCCTGGCGGGCTGCCGTCTATACGCGACTGAAGCGACTCAGCAGCAGCAGCAGCCTAGAAGTGGTTGCCATTTCCTACTTTCTCAGAGACTGTCCAACACAAGTGACTCTGAGACTGTGACCAATAGAGCATGTCATGGGATTTTAGAGAACTGTAGAATTTACTTGCTCCAAGTTATATCATTTTAAGGGTGAAGGAACCCAGACTCAGAAAGGTGATGTGAACGGCCTAATGCCAGGCAGTAACAAGTAGCAGTGTGAGGCCAGAAGGCATATCTCCTGACACCC
This sequence comes from Oreotragus oreotragus, assembly GCA_006410675.1. NCBI lineage: Eukaryota > Metazoa > Chordata > Mammalia > Artiodactyla > Bovidae > Oreotragus > Oreotragus oreotragus. Next base: position 416,362 of record SJYX01016352.1, on the reverse strand, counting down.
AGACTAGTAATCTTTCCATGTCATCCATGGCTCACTTACTTTCTTGCGCATCTGTTACATGACAGTGCTTACCTAGATGCTCAAGAGTCGAGACAACAAAGAATGTGACAGGCGAGTCCCACTCTCGTGTCGTATGAGTTCAGGTGGAGGGAGACCAGAGATGTTGAGTAATTAAGCTGAACTTCAGATGATTTTATTTGTAAAGTCAGGAAATATGTAATTTCCCCCCTTTTGTTTCAGGGGTGAAAAGATTAAACAAATGTAGGTGTTTATTTGGTTTTAATGATAAACTCCATGTGCTTTTATTGATTTTATGTTTTATGTTAAAACATCACAAACCCAAGGTAAACTGTATACTGTATGCTGTTGGATATGTTCTTAACTAATCCCATGTCTTCTGGCACTACTGTATGTATTCAATCACTGTGAATGATATGTTGTACATGTTAAAGTATTTAATAGATGTAACTTAATAAACTGGCATTGAAAGCCACAGAATTTTAATAATTAGACCAATTCTTTTGTCTATCTGTGCATTTATTTTTCTTTCTAGATTAAAGTCCAAAGATAATCTCTTGAAGTTTTAAAATGCATCTAGTTCTCCATGTATTTGAATCCAAAATGGCAACTGATTTTTCACAGGTTATAATAAACCTTACGACAAACTGATTGTGAAGCCAACAGATTGTACCACTCTGGTCAGCTGGAGGAAAGGAAGAGGAGCACAGAATATGAGCTCCTTTCATGAATTAGGGGATTCTGTAGCTAAGCGGCTTAAGCTCACACTAAACATCCCTAAAAAAGGAGAGGAAAAAAAAGGCCAGAGAAAGCCATATTAGTATTTGATAGAGCCAGAATTTGGACCCAGATCTTTGAAATCACACATTCTCTCACTCATGACAACAGCAATCAGCCAGAATTGAAGGGGTTAAACTCATTCATCTCTTTTAGTTCTCCATGTATTTGAATCCAAAATGGCAACTGATTTTTCACAGGTTATAATAAACCTTACGACAAATTGATTGTGAAGCCAACAGATTGTACCACTCTGGTCAGATGGAGGAAAGGAAGAGGAGCACAGAATATGAGCTCCTTTCATGAATTAGGGGATTCTGTAGTTAAGCGGCTTAAGCTCACACTAAACATCTCTAAAAAAGGAGAAAAAAAAAAGGCCAGAGAAAGGCATATTAGTATTTGATAGAGCCAGAATTTGGACCCAGATCTTTGAAATCACACATTCTTTCACTCATGACAACAGCAATCAGCCAGAATTGAAGGGGTTTAACTCATTCATCTCTTTTCATTTCCAGAGCAGTATCTGGAGTCACCACTGATGCTCAGCCAATATTAGGTTGGACCATATTAAACTGCCATTTCTGTGGGTCAAAAAATGGTCACATTGAAATTTCATTTGTTTCCAGCTAGTGGTTGTAGGTAAAATGAAACATGGATTGAGGGAGAAGGCGATAAATTCTCCTCCAAAAACTCAGTGTCAATTTTCCTCTCACTGGTGGCTCAGATGGTCAAAGAATGTGCCTGCTTTGTGGAAGACCCGGGTTCGATCCCTGGGTTGGGAAGATCCCCTGGAGGAGGGCATGGCAACCCACCCCAGTATTCTTGACTGGAGAATCCCATGGACTCATGAGTCCATGAGGTCGCAAAGAGTTGGACATGACTGAGCAACTTTCACTTTCAACTGCTGAGAGTGATAAGAATAAACCATTTTTTATACTTGTGGAAAAAAATGAAATATTTGCCCTGAATGTATTAAAAGTCAAATGTCCACAAAAGTCATAATACCAAGGTCTCCAGATGAAAAATACTGGAGAACCAAATCCAGCTCCCCAAACACAATTTTTATTCTCAAAAGGACTCTAATCCCTAGGAACTTTAGAACAAAGAGCAAAACTACCCAAGTGTTACATACTTTGACTGCCATCCCTGTTTACATTGCTTCTACCCACTCCCCCGATACACACCAAAATAATAATAACAATGATAATGACAATAATAATAATGCTTCAGGGTGGAATTGTAGAAAATACAGTGGATTAGAGTCAGTGAACTTTGTTCCAGGCCCCGGTTTGTCAGCCGGCAAATTCTCCCACCTTGGGCAAACCACTTTATTTCTATGAATCTCAATGTCCTCCTGTGAGAATCATGAGTGAGTGCATGCTGTCGCTTCAGTCGTGTCTGACTCTTTGCGATCCCATGTACTGTAACCCACCAGGCTCCTCTGTCCAGACAAGAGTACTGGCGTGGGTTGTCATGCCCTCCTCCAGGGGATCTTCCCAACCCAGGGATCAAACCCTGCAATGCAGGGGGATTCTTTACTGTATAAGCCACTAGGGAGGCCCGAGAATCGTGAATAGAGAAGGATCAAGTGAGCTAAAGCTCCTTGCATTTGTAATTTAGAAACAAGTCTCAATAATTCTATGCTCATAATGCTTGACTTTCAAGTGAGCTTCCCTTTTCCAGTGTATTGGAGGAGAGAAGAGGGTTTCTCCAAGAGAAAGCAAAATTCCCCATGTACCATATATTTCGAGTACGTTACACTTGGCAAATGGGGACTTTTCACTCGTCCAGGGCAGGAAACGGAAAGGTGGCTGGAACTGAGACATACACTCCAGGGTCAGTGACTGGTGTGCCATCTTGACAGCACTCTTCCTCCCCTCTGCTCCTCCCACCACCACCACCACCCACCCCTAGACTTTCCACTGGGCTTGGCAGCCCTTTCACCAGCTTGGGTTTCTAAGTTTACTTCCAGCCTAAGATTCTAGGTTCGCAGCTAAACAAGCCAGAATTGTCATCATCCTCATAATACAGACGAGTAAAGTCAGGTCTTGCTTTTGAAGGGAAATCCTACCCAGAGCCCTCTCCTCTCCAGGTTGCGCATTTACCCCCTAGGACCGTGATGCACTTCATTAAAGCCTTTCCCAGGAAGTTCTGCCCTCAAGCAAGACTGCTTGACCGGCTCTATGTTTATCTCGTGCTCTTCAGGGCAATAGATCTCAATTTTGACTACGCATTGGCAGAAGTGGGAGATGGGGCTAGATCTAAAAAAAAAAAAAAAGCCACAGGAGACCTGGGTTCGATTCCTGGGTCTGGAAGATCCCCAGGAGGAGGAAATGGCAGCCCACTCAGCATTCTTGCTGGGATAATCCCATGGACAGAGGAGCCTGGAGGTCTGCAGTCCATACAGTTGCAAAGAGTCGGACATGACCGAGCACACACACACGCACAATGGAAGACAATCAAACGTATTTTTTACTCCAAGGTGATTCCAACGTGCGGCCAGAGTTGAAGCAGAAATTGCTTCTTACTGGAGTCTAGTTGCTTTACGATGTTGTGTTGGGTTTTGCTGTACAGAAAGGTAAATCAGCTATACATATACAAAACCCCCTCTTTTTTGGACGCCCTTCCCACTCAGGACACCACAGAGCACTGTGTAGAGGCCCCTGTGCCGCACAGACGGCTCTCATTGTCATCTGTTTTATACGCAGTGGTGCATATACGTCCATCCCAGTCTCCTAACTCATCCCACTCCCTTTTTCCCCCAGTTGGTGTCTATATGCTTGTTCTTCACATCTGTGTCCCTATTTCTACTTTGCAATAGTGAACCAAAACTTTTGAAACACTGACATAGGAAGCAAAGAGCGGGGCCCTGAAGCTGGACGGACTTCTGTGGCATTCTCAATTCCACCATGCTCCAGCTATGAGACCTCAGACAGCTAAATTAGTCTAGCCGAGCCTGGCTTTCCTCATCTGCAAAATGAGAAGGAGGGCAGTGCCTGCCTTCGGTGCCCTCATGAAGATAATACGAGACTTTGCCCATCAAAGTGCATGGCCTCTGGTCAGAGCTCAGTAAATGACAGTCGCCCTGCTGTCATAATACAGAGATTATGTTCTCTGTATTTCTTCTCTTCTGCCTTCAAGGAAGCAAAACCAAGTTACAGGAATTATAATGAAATGGGGTAGAGTAAATGATGAGCTACAGACTGGGTTATTCATTCTGTCAACTGATGCTTAATAAGCACCCTCAATGTATCAGGCTCCTGTTGGGATCTGTGAGTGAAATTGACATGACTGTTGAGCTCACCAACCTTCCAAGCTACTGAATTGAAATTATGAAGGGGGAACCATAAACAAATAAAATAATGAAAATACATCCTGATAAGTCATCACAGAAAGGAAACAAACAGGGTGTGAAGATAGGGAACCAAGAAGAGGGATCCAACCACAGAGGCTGATTCAGTGCGTTTGATTTAGTTAACATTTGGACTGATGACTATACAATTACTGATTGATGGCAAGCATGACTCATCCAGCGAGTAGGACCTGCAGGGGCAAACAATAAGATGACTGAGCACTGGCCAGCTGCCAGCTGTCCCTGAGCCAAAAGCAAATGGGTTACACCTTGGACTCTTCTGGCATGGCTGGTCACAACCACCCCACCAATCCCTAGCACTCCAGTCCATGCTTTCAGACGGGAAACATTTCTCTTGCACCACAGAAACATTTCTCTTGCACCATGGTATGGATCCAGAACCTTTCTTGGCCCTTCTTGCCATTAAAAAAAAATATTGATTTACGTATTTGGCTGTGCTGGGTCTTTACTGTGGCCCATGGGATCTAGTTCCCTGAGCAGGGATGGAATCCAGGCCCCTAGTATTGAGAGTGCAGAGTCTTCACCACTGGATCACCTGGGGAATTTCCAATTTTTTTTTTTTTAGGAATGATACCAACTGGAGTTTGCTTCCTGCACCAGGGACGTCTCCCTAGTGTCCTGGCACTAGGAAACACAATTTGAAGCCATAAGAAAAAGTACTGGCATGTATCTCTTCTCTCAAGAGTGCCATGGGGAGGAGAATTGGGTCCAGAGGACAATAACAATTCTATAGAGAAGCAAACAGGCCCAGAGCGGAAACTGTCAGGCCCAATGGAGCTTGATCAACCTCAGTACACTGTTCCCAGCTCCTGTAGTGCCTCCCTAGAGGGTATGGCCCCTGGGCAAAAGGGCCAGAGATGTCCCACTCTGGAAGTCTACACAGCCAAATTAAACCCCTGTAAGTGTTTGTGGATGTGATACAGACAGGACTACAGGAGTAAGGACCGATGCACTGGGACCTTCTCACGTCTCCAAGACCTTGTCTGGTCTTTTCACCGTGAGCATCTTTGCCATTGACATCTTTGCTGCGAGCATTTTTACCGTATAACTACTACTACTATAACAGGTTGTAAGGCAATTTTGCCATAAAAGATAAAATAACAAAAAAGAGGGACTTTAAAGGATATCATGACTTATTCACAAAACAGAAACAAACTCACAGACTTAAAGAACGTATGGTTACCAAGGGGAAGGGTCAGAGGTAGATTGGGAGTTAGGAATTGACATGAACTCACTGCTGTATTTAAAAACAGATAACCAACAAGGACTTACTGTATAGCACAGGAAATGCTGCTCAGCACTCTGTAATAACCCAAATGGGAAAAGAACTTGAAAAAGAGCAGACACATGTGTATGTATAACTGAATCACTTTGCTGTACACCTAAGACTTGGACAACATTGTTAATCAACTGTGCTCCAATATAAAATTTTAAAAAATCAAATCTACAAAAGGACTTAATGCAGGGGGCGGGGGGCGGTGCGAGGAATTAGGAGATTGAAGAGATTGAAACATACACATTACGGGAGCATGTGACTCCCTGACAGGCCCCCTGCATCGGGAGCAAGGACTCTCAGCCACTGGACCACCAGGGAAGATGCACTTATACTTTATTGACACTATGCATAAACTAGATAACTAATGAGAATCTACTATACAGCACGGGGAACTCTACTTAGCGCGCTGTGGTGACCTGAATGGCAAGGAAGTCCAAAACGGAGAGGAGAGATTTATATATATATAGCTGATTTATTTGGCTGTATAGTACTTTGCCAACAAAGGTCCGTCTAGTCAAGGCTATGGATTTTCCAGTGGTCATTATGGATGTGAGAGTTGGACTGTGAAGAAAGCTGAGCACTGAAGAATTGATGCTTTTGAACTGTGGTGTTGGAAAAGACTCTTGAGAGTCCCTTGGACTGCAAGGAGGTCCAACCAGTCCATCCTAAAGGAGATCAGTCCTGGATGATCATTGGAAGGACTGATGCTAAAGCTGAAACTCTAATACTTTGGCCACCTCATGAGAAGAGCTGACTCATTGGAAAAGACCCTGATGCTGGGAGGGACTGGGGGCAGGAGGAGAAGGGAATGACAGAGGATGAGATGGCTGGATGGCATCGCCAACTCGATGGACATGAGTTTGGGTGAACTCCAGGAGTTGGTGACAGACAGGGAGGCCTGGCAATTCATGGGGTTGCAAAGAGTTGGACACAACTGAAGTNAAAAAAAAAAAAAAAAAAAACCTGATGTCCAGGCAATATCACAGACTAATTAAATCCGAATAATAGAAGGGGAGGTTTCCCAGGTGGTGCTAGCAGTAAAGAACCCATCCACCAATGCAGGAGCCACAGGAGACCTGGGTTCGATTCCTGGGTCTGGAAGATCCCCTGGAGGAGGAAATGGCAGCCCACTCCAGCATTCTTTCTGGGATAATCCCATGGACAGAGGAGCCTGGAGGTCTGCAGTCCATACAGTTGCAAAGAGTCGGACATGACCGAGCACACACACACGCACAATGGAAGACAATCGAACGTATTTTTTACTCCAAGGTGATTCCAACGTGCGGCCAGAGTTGAAGCAGAAATTGCTTCTTACTGGAGTCTAGTTGCTTTACGATGTTGTGTTGGGTTTTGCTGTACAGAAAGGTAAATCAGCTATACATATACAAAACCCCCTCTTTTTTGGACGCCCTTCCCACTCAGGACACCACAGAGCACTGTGTAGAGGCCCCTGTGCCGCACAGACGGCTCTCATTGTCATCTGTTTTATACGCAGTGGTGCATATACGTCCATCCCAGTCTCCTAACTCATCCCACTCCCTTTTTCCCCCAGTTGGTGTCTATATGCTTGTTCTTCACATCTGTGTCCCTATTTCTACTTTGCAATAGTGAACCAAAACTTTTGAAACACTGACATAGGAAGCAAAGAGCGGGGCCCTGAAGCTGGACGGACTTCTGTGGCATTCTCAATTCCACCATGCTCCAGCTATGAGACCTCAGACAGCTAAATTAGTCTAGCCGAGCCTGGCTTTCCTCATCTGCAAAATGAGAAGGAGGGCAGTGCCTGCCTTCGGTGCCCTCATGAAGATAATACGAGACTTTGCCCATCAAAGTGCATGGCCTCTGGTCAGAGCTCAGTAAATGACAGTCGCCCTGCTGTCATAATACAGAGATTATGTTCTCTGTATTTCTTCTCTTCTGCCTTCAAGGAAGCAAAACCAAGTTACAGGAATTATAATGAAATGGGGTAAAGTAAATGATGAGCTACAGACTGGGTTATCCATTCTGTCAACTGATGCTTAATAAGCACCCTCAATGTATCAGGCTCCTGTTGGGAGCTGTGAGTGAAATTGACATGGCTGCTGAGCTCACCAACCTTCCAAGCTACTGAACTGAAATTATGAAGGGGGAACCATAAAGAAATAAAATAATGAAAATACATCCTGATAAGTCATCACAGAAAGGAAACAAACAGGGTGTGAAGATAGGGAACCAAGAAGAGGGATCCAACCACAGAGGCTGATTCAGTGCGTTTGATTTAGTTAACATTTGGACTGATGACTATACAATTACTGATTGATGGCAAGCATGACTCATCCAGCGAGTAGGACCTGCAGGGGCAAACAATAAGATGACTGAGCACTGGCCAGCTGCCAGCTGTCCCTGAGCCAAAAGCAAATGGGTTACACCTTGGACTCTTCTGGCATGGCTGGTCACAACCACCCCACCAATCCCTAGCACTCCAGTCCATGCTTTCAGACGGGAAACATTTCTCTTGCACCACAGAAACATTTCTCTTGCACCATGGTATGGATCCAGAACCTTTCTTGGCCCTTCTTGCCATTAAAAAAAAATATTGATTTACGTATTTGGCTGTGCTGGGTCTTTACTGTGGCCCATGGGATCTAGTTCCCTGAGCAGGGATGGAATCCAGGCCCCTAGTATTGAGAGTGCAGAGTCTTCACCACTGGATCACCTGGGGAATTTCCAATTTTTTTTTTTTTAGGAATGATACCAACTGGAGTTTGCTTCCTGCACCAGGGACGTCTCCCTAGTGTCCTGGCACTAGGAAACACAATTTGAAGCCATAAGAAAAAGTACTGGCATGTATCTCTTCTCTCAAGAGTGCCATGGGGAGGAGAATTGGGTCCAGAGGACAATAACAATTCTATAGAGAAGCAAACAGGCCCAGAGCGGAAACTGTCAGGCCCAATGGAGCTTGATCAACCTCAGTACACTGTTCCCAGCTCCTGTAGTGCCTCCCTAGAGGGTATGGCCCCTGGGCAAAAGGGCCAGAGATGTCCCACTCTGGAAGTCTACACAGCCAAATTAAACCCCTGTAAGTGTTTGTGGATGTGATACAGACAGGAATACAGGAGTAAGGACCGATGCACTGGGACCTTCTCACGTCTCCAAGACCTTGTCTGGTCTTTTCACCGTGAGCATCTTTGCCATTGACATCTTTGCTGCGAGCATTTTTACCGTATAACTACTACTACTATAACAGGTTGTAAGGCAATTTTGCCATAAAAGATAAAATAACAAAAAAGAGGGACTTTAAAGGATATCATGACTTATTCACAAAACAGAAACAAACTCACAGACTTAAAGAACGTATGGTTACCAAGGGGAAGGGTCAGAGGTAGATTGGGAGTTAGGAATTGACATGAACTCACTGCTGTATTTAAAAACAGATAACCAAAAAGGACTTACTGTATAGCACAGGAAATGCTGCTCAGCACTCTGTAATAACCCAAATGGGAAAAGAACTTGAAAAAGAGCAGACACATGTGTATGTATAACTGAATCACTTTGCTGTACACCTAAGACTTGGACAACATTGTTAATCAACTGTGCTCCAATATAAAATTTTAAAAAATCAAATCTACAAAAGGACTTAATGCAGGGGGCGGGGGGCGGTGCGAGGAATTAGGAGATTGAAGAGATTGAAACATACACATTACGGGAGCATGTGACTCCCTGACAGGCCCCCTGCATCGGGAGCAAGGACTCTCAGCCACTGGACCACCAGGGAAGATGCACTTATACTTTATTGACACTATGCATAAACTAGATAACTAATGAGAATCTACTATACAGCACGGGGAACTCTACTTAGCGCGCTGTGGTGACCTGAATGGCAAGGAAGTCCAAAACGGAGAGGAGAGATTTATATATATATAGCTGATTTATTTGGCTGTATAGTACTTTGCCAACAAAGGTCCGTCTAGTCAAGGCTATGGATTTTCCAGTGGTCATTATGGATGTGAGAGTTGGACTGTGAAGAAAGCTGAGCACTGAAGAATTGATGCTTTTGAACTGTGGTGTTGGAAAAGACTCTTGAGAGTCCCTTGGACTGCAAGGAGGTCCAACCAGTCCATCCTAAAGGAGATCAGTCCTGGATGATCATTGGAAGGACTGATGCTAAAGCTGAAACTCTAATACTTTGGCCACCTCATGAGAAGAGCTGACTCATTGGAAAAGACCCTGATGCTGGGAGGGACTGGGGGCAGGAGGAGAAGGGAATGACAGAGGATGAGATGGCTGGATGGCATCGCCAACTCGATGGACATGAGTTTGGGTGAACTCCAGGAGTTGGTGACAGACAGGGAGGCCTGGCAATTCATGGGGTTGCAAAGAGTTGGACACAACTGAAGTGACTCAGCAGCAGCAGCAGCAGCAGAGAGACTGAACTGAACTGAACTGATAGGAGAAACTAACCCAATATTGTAAAACAACTATATTCCAATAAAAAATTAATTTAAAAAAATTAAAAATTAAAATGTCAGAATGTGAAAATGAATGAATAACATTTTTAAATGACATAAACATGAAAATGTGAAAAATGAATAAAAAAGACTATTGCAAACTATAAAATATTCAAATATGTTTAAAGTTTCTGCAGACTCATGGCAATACTGCGCAAGGAGCCAATTTTATTTTGTGGGTTATACCTAAACAGCTGTCTTCCATGCCTCTGTTCATGTATTACACATTTTTTGGCTTATTGACTCGTCTCTTCGTTCAGTGTCATTTTTTCTTTTTGGCTAAAATTTCTTCCTTCATTAAGAGAGATTTCCAAATACTGGGATGCATATTTGTAACTGAGCTCTGTATTGCCTGGTGAATGCCTATTGCTTATTCTTGGATTATTGTTATGTCTGTTGATAGACATTCCATGGGAAAGGTGGGTTCAACTCTGAGCCTTCAAACCCCTTGACCTGTTTCACTCCAATGTAGTGTGTTTCAAAACAAGAAACCGATTCTTGGGGCAAACCTCCATGCTCTGTCAGCTTGATAAAGCCATCATTAACGAGGCTAACTTAGAAAAACACTATCCATTCCAACCATTTGAAACCAACCTGTCAAACCAAACTGTCAGTCAGTTATTTTATCTTTCAGGGCAAAGCTGTCTTCCAATCAATTTGTCATGTGGCAAAAATATTTTTAGCAAAAATGCTGTGGCAAATATGTTTACAGCAAAGAACCTCCCAGCAAAAATACCCATAATGCCCAAAGACATGTTCCCTGTCCATATATTCATGAGCAGTAGTGCTTCAGAGGCACTGCCCTCTTCCATCAAGTGTCCAAAAGAAGGAAGGAAAGAGCTGGGGAGGGAAAGGGTATCTACCATCAGTGAGAACCTCCCCTGAGGCAAGCATGACAGAGGTGATTTACCCTTGTTGAGTCATTTAACGCTACCTAGAAGATAGGCATTCATATTCCCATTTTACACATGAAGAAACTGAGGCTTAGAGAGCTTAAGAAAACTGACAATTGCTGCACATCTCATAAGCACTAGAACTCAACTTTCAGAGTCCTTCTTTCTTCCAAGGTTTACATGTCTGACCTGATGCAATCTTCTAACCCCACTTCCTGCACAGTCACTCCCAGGAAATGGCTTAAATAGAAATTTGACAGTTCAGCATCAACTTGAAAAACTGTAAAGCAATCAATAGTCACTCCAGAAGGACCAGGATAAACATTCAGATTACTCAGGAAGACAGAGAAGTAGCCTCTGATTGCATCAGAGAGATGCTCTAAGCAGTGCTCCGTGGCTTTGGTAAATGAAGAAGGAAGCTACAAAGATAGTACTGAAAAACACTGGACATTTTCCTGTGCTTCCCCCATAGTCCCCCAAAGCGAATCCTGAAAGGTTAAAAGTGGTTTCATCACAAATGTGGTTGTCAGTTTCATAAAGCAGGGAAGAAAAAGTCATTCATGGGGAACTTACGCCTTCTTTTTACAAAAATGAACACTGGACCCCCCAGTTCATAACCAGAGAGAGAAGAAAATGAAGCCCCATACAATACAGCATAGAAAAGCAAGAGCAGGAGGCCAGAGACATGGGGTCCATAGAATAGTCCACCACAATCCCTTATCCAGGTCACTTAACAAAATTACTGTGCACTCCTTCAGCCAACACCAGCACCTGGCTTGAAACACTGCTCTAAGCTCTGAGAAAACAAAGATTAGGAAGACAGTGGGCCCTCCAGTTCTAGCCATGCAGAATAATGGCTAAAAGACTTGACCTCCTGTCGTAACAGCTGTAAAACCGGACCAAGTTTATGAAGCTACTATTTTGGGGGATTGGGCAACAGATAACATAATTCTGTGATCTCGAGAGAAAGGAAGCATGTGACATGAGCTCCCCGTCCATCTCAGCTCCCTGCCTGTGCAGTCCTCAAATGGAGACAGGAAAGTGGTGTCCAAAGAGAAAGCAGCAGTCTTACCAGGAAAGGAAACGGACATCAGCCCTGGGGGCTGCTGAGGCAGCTAGACTTGGTGAGGAGCGATACAAGAAAGAAGGAAGCTGGGCAGGGAAGCAGCGGAAATTTTTGTGTAGGTTCCTTTGGTTAAATATTAAACTGCAAAGGCAGAAGCATCAGGAAACAGCTACAGGGAACTGACAAGCTGAATGGGGATTACAGAAGTCACACACTATTGGGATATCATGGAATTCTGACCAACTGGAGTGGAGACAGAGGATTGTAAGCCCAGGTATTCAGTTGAGATCCTAGAAAGACCACATTTAGGTAGACATTTGTCTCATCCTACCAAGCCCTTTGAACATGCTTTGACAGGATCAAAAGCTCCGCGAAAAAAACACACATGCGAACAACAACAACAAAAAACTCAACGTTTTTCAAAAGAAGACAACAAAAACCCTGGATTTCAACAATTTGGCATCCACAATATCCAGCAGACAATAAAAATTACCAGACATGGGAAAAAGTCAGGAAAAACCTGGCACACAGCCAGTAAGAAAACAATCATTGAAACACGTCAGAAATGGCAGAGCTGTTGGAATTAGGGGACAAGAACTTTTAACCAGATATTATATACCTGGTCATAATTGTAAATGAAAAAAAATGGATATAACAAGTGAACATCTAGGAACTCTCAGTAAATGAAAGCTATAAAAACAATCAAAAGAGAATTCTAGCAATGTAAAACACATCGTAAATTTTAAAATTTAGGGGGTGGGTTTATCAGTTTATGGACATTTCAGAAAAAAAAATCGTTAACTCGAAGATAGGTCAATAGAAATTAATCAAATTGACATAAAGAAAAAAAAATACTGAAAATATTAACTTGAGGGACAAAATCAGGTCCAATATATGTTTAATGAGAGTCCCCAAAAGAGAGAAAACTAGTTGAACCAGAAAATGCACATAAAGAAATAACAGCAAAAATTTTCCAAATTTGATGGAAAAGAACAACTCACGAACCCAAGAAACTCAAAACCACCGACAGGACGCATTTTTTAAAAAGAAAGAAAGAACGCCAAACCAGGGTTTATCACATTCAAATGAATGTAGAAAAGTCTTAAAGTAATCAGAGAAAAATACACATGACATTCAGGGAAACAATGAGAGGGATGACATCTAATTTCTCAATAGAAACAAGACAATGGAATAACATCTTTAAATTGCCAAAGGAAGAAAAGTACGTGTTAACACACAATTCTTTATTCAGTGAAACTCTCCTTCAAAAATGAAGGCAAAATAGAGGTTAGATTGCAGCACGCGAAACAGGAGAGAAGCGCAGTAGTCTAGGGCTGTCTACGAACGACGTGAATTACGGCTCTCAAGCCCTTACATTAAAATCTCAGGGAATGAAAGAGATGATGATAACTTTACTCACTCACCATCAGAAGGGCAATTTCTTCTAGTTGCTCACCCAAAATAGCTTTTGACTACCAAAAATTTTTGAAAACTTTTCTATGGAAAAAGTTTCTCTCGGAACCTCAACGAAAGAGACAAAAAGGCACATTTCTTGGGGGACAGTGAATGAAGAGAGACCTCCAGCTTATAGTACACAGAAAATCTGGACAGGGTTTGCCTGGAAACCATACAGTAAACACAATCAGAAAGCATTCTGTGAAGTACCTAGGATTCCCTTTGTAAAACACTCCAGAGAATGTCACTAGGGGAATGTTCCTGTGACTGACAACATTATCAACAGAAAGGACCTGTGGGCTTGATACCATTGTAGGAGGCCAATGCCCACAGTGTGGGAGACCTGGCTTTGATCCCTGAGTTTGAAGATTCCCTGGAGGAGGCCATGGCAACCCACTCTAGTATTCTTGCCTGGAGAAGCCCCATGGACAGAGGAGCCTGGTGGGCTATAGTCCATGGGGTCACGAAGATTTGGACACGACTGAAGCAACTAAGCACAGCACGGCACACAAATATTCCACAGAATGTTAATTCTATTTCTCAGATGCATGAAAGCTATGAAACATGTGAAAATATTGCAGCTTAAACTTGATCACCAAAAAGAAACTTTTTAAGCCACAATATATCTGCACTTTTTCCTCTTTAATGGAGAGTTAGTTCCATATACTGAATTTTAAGCACATGTGAATTCTATTTTGGTAACCTTAAGAATTTGAATTTTTATCTAACCAAATAACTCCAATTGGTTGATAGTTATTTTTAAAAGAGTTACATCAAGATCAGAGGGATATAATGTTTTGGAATTAAAGAAAACTTTAGCTTTAACAAAGCTTTGATGAAGATGGAGACAAATGAGAAGAAGATCCAGAAAAGAGGAACTCCAAATTTTCTTGACATTTGTAAACTTTTGGGTAGAGGACCAAAACATGAACACACACACACTAAACACTTATCTACACACACATACACTTATTTACACACACCTCCTCTTCTCCCTCATGGTTCAGTCAGTAAAGAATCCATCTGCAATGCAGGAAACCGGGGTTTGATCCCTAGATTGGGAAGATCCCCTGAAGAAGTGAATGTCTACACACTCCAGTATTCTTGCCTGAAGAATCACCTGGGTCACAAAGAGTCAAACACAACTGAGTGACTAACACTTTCACTTTCACACACACCTCTTGAGACAGACGTGCACACAAACAAATGTACCAGCATCAAGTCGGAACTAAAGAAGAAGAAAAGTATCTAATAAGCAATGTGAATGCTAATTGCAAATTAATAGTATTGGATATTTTGACAGCCAAGACTGAATATCAATGAGTAATTACATAATAGAACTATAAATTACTTCTAATTTCCTTAAAACGCTAATAATATTGTCATTATTTGGTGTACTACTCTTTTATTTCATCCTTATGAAAATAAAAATACTTAAAAGGAAATAATGAAGGCAAAATAAGCCATCTAAAATATACAAAAATTAAGAGAATTTATCAGTAGTAGATCTGGACTGAAAGAAACGCTAAAGGAATTTCTTAAGGTGCGAGGGAAATGGAACCACAGAAAAGAAAGATCTATGCAAAGGAATGAAAACATCAGAAAAGGAAAATATAAGAGGGATTATAAAATAAATTTCCCCATATTTGTTCTACTTTTAAAGACAATTGGTCATTTAACATAGAGGTCATCAAGTGAAGACCAGCAGGCCAAATCTGGTAAAGCCCACAAAATAGAATGGCTTTTATATTTTTAAATGTTGCATGGTTGAAAATATATCAACAGAATAAAAACGTTTCACAACGTGTAGCAAATTATCTGAAATTCAAATTTCATCATCCATAAAAACACTGCATGGAACACAGCTCTGCTCATTTGCTTAGGGAGCATCTATGGCTCTGCTTTGCACAATAATGGCAGAGTGGACCAAGAGGACAGTATTTATCTCTCACATTGCCTCTCACATTCGTGTGGTAAACTGCAAACCTGTGATGCAGTTATAACTTAACAGCACTTCCAGTCTATCTGCAATGCAATTTTTTAAATATTAATAATGCAAATCTGTAATGTTAAAAAAAAAAAGAAAGAAAAGTGGACTTCCAATGTCTCACTTTAAGGTACAGTGGAGTGTGGA
>SJYX01016352.1:292369-370171 GCA_006410675.1 Oreotragus oreotragus | reverse complement strand
GCATGAGATGTACCGCTGCTCTACAAACACAGACTGTTCTTCCTTATCATCAGAACTTTGCTAGACTTCTTCCATCTCTCTTGGTTTCCTTACTCCAGCACTCATTGCAGGAAAATCCTGCAGGCTTTGGTGTGGTTGTTGGCAGATCATTTCACTTGCCCCATGGTCTCTTCCATTCCACATTATCGCACAGTATCCACTTTTCACCGCTCCTGACAATGTTTTAAAAACAGAATGTTTTCATTATGTTTAAGTAGAGAATTATATGCAGAAATACGGCCAAGAAGTTTTTGTTTTATTTTTCACTTAAGTGGAGCCCAAACATCAAAGCAACTAACATAACCAAATTGGTGCAAACGATTTTCAGTGCTTGATTTGGATACCCTGAGTATGTTCGCCATCTCCCATGTGGTATAATGTTGATTCTTCTCAACTAATGTCTCAGTTTTATCAGCTTCAACTGGTCTACCCAACTGTGGAGCATCATCCAAGGAGAAATCTCCAACATGAAATTTTGCAAACCACTTTTGACACATTCAGTCAGTCACAGAACCTTTTCCATACACTATACAAATCTTTTTTTTTTTTTTCTTTCACATTTCACTTGCGTTTTTACCTTTCTGGAAACGATAAAGCATAAGATGAAAATGTTGCTCTTTTTTTTTCCACATTCCATATTAAAATGCTACACAAAAATTCATCAGTTTTGGTAAGTTTTTTTTTAATTCACACTGATATGACAGCTGTCACAATACAACTGAACCAAATTGTTTCCAATGAAGTTAAAGACAACTGAGAGCTACTGGAGCCATCCTATGGGAAAACCGAACAAACATTTTGGCCAAGCCAGTATTTTTGACTCCGTCTCATTAAAGCTCTCTTCCTTCTGCCCCAGCTCAGGTTGTGTCTGTGGTTTCAGCAGTGTGGGACAGAAGGAACTGGATACGGTACACACTCCATCCTTCTTCCTTTCCTGGTTGTCTTCCTCTGTCTAGGTGGGAAGGAGCAAGAAAGGAGTGGGTGCTGTTCTCAGCCAGCTACTGGTGGAGAAAGCGGCTGTTCTCATCTTCATCGCGCACGCCTCTTTTCCTTTTCACGAGCGAATCCACGGGGATCTTAAAAGGTGCAGGCGACCCTTCCTTTTGGTTGCTTGTGTCGCCGTCTGCCTCTGGAAGTGTTGGGCTTTCCTCTCTCAGGGCCAGTTTTCAAATGCAGGCTCTCTTGTACAGGTTGTTTGTAGCTCTCGGTGGGGGCGGGCTGGTGCTCTGGGGACTGCCCTCTCCCCAGCCCCCTGGCTGGGAGGCCCCGTTGAGGCTGGACATCTTCCTCTTCCCTCGGAGGGCCCTCTCCCCTCAGTGGTCCCCTTAGAGGAGTCAGCAGGAAGGTTTAAGCCACAGGCACCTTCAGGAGGTTCACTCTGCCTGAGGGAGAATCCCCCGTATCACAGTGGGAACACAGCTCACCCACACTTCCTCTCTCAGATCCACCAACTCTCACCTACCCCTTTCTCCACAACCAGCCCGGTCGGCCTTAGAGCACTAAGTTCCATGCAGGTCCAGATGTTCCGAGACTACAGAAGTGAAATGAGCTGCCCTCCCAAGTTTGAGATGAGGGCAAGGGAACAGATGTTGGGCTTTCCCGGTGTTTTAGGAAGGAGAGGAACGAGTCAAATGACCTCCCGCGAGGAGGGGTTAGAGGAGCAAGAGCTGAGAGTACCCGGAAGCAGTACTTCCTCCCATTATCTCCCCTGGGTCTCACGCCCCATCCCTTCACTTCTCACTGATGAAGGCCGTCAGACTCCACCTGCACCTGGACACACACAGGAGCTCCTTCACCGAGGACTAAATTTCCTCAAACAAGGTTTGCCTGGTAACTTCCAGTGAGGTGAAAATATGCTGTTTCAGACCAACCTGGCTCATTCAGAAAAAGACAACAGGTACCCGGCAATGTCAATATATGGTGGTTAACACTGTACTTATTGGCCTTGTCTTGACTGGGAACCCTTTGAGAAAAGAGACTACATGTTGTAAATGCATTTCAATTCACTCTAACAATTATCAGCTAAAAACTTTATGTGCCCTAAATACACAGCTAGCCATGACCTCAGGGAGCTCATGCCCTAGTGTGGGAGAGAACCAGGAACCAGATGATTCAGGAAAGGATGAAGGGAGCATCACAAGTGAGTTTCCCAGAAGAAGGGACCACTGAACTGGTCCTCCCAGGCTGAATAAGAGTGCGCCTAGCAAAGACAGTTACAAGTAGAGGAGGGAGCACAGCCAAAGGCCTAAGCTACCAAGCCGACTAATGCATTGGGGAAACTGACGGGGGTTCAGTCTGACAAAGAGCACCGGGGACGACCGGCAGAGACCGAGGGGTGCAAAGAGAGCTGAGCCTGAAGACGCAGATGAAGCCAGGGACGAGAAGCATTTCGAGTCACGTCAATGACTATGGACTTTCTCTAAGAGTCCTGAGGAGCCATGAATGGGCTTGAAATAGCGGGAGAACTTAACGTGATTTCAAGCTTGGGAAGATTATGCTGGCTGCACTCAGGGGAAAGAATTGGTTAGGAGCAAGAGTGGAGTCAGGAAGATCTACCGGGAGGCTAGTGGCCTGGGCTAAAGTTTTACCAGAGAGACAGAGAGGAACATGAAGACCAGAGATATGAAGCAGGCTTGGACAATTGAGAGAATGTAGTGATTGGAGGAGAACATGCAAGCATGAGGTCCAGGCTCTGGTTGAAGCAATTAATGCATAGTAGTGCTGCTTTATTGACTACGTCAAAGCCTTTGACTGTGTGGCTCACAATAAACTGTGGAAAATTCTGAAGGAGATGGGAATATCAGACCACCTGACCTGCCTCTTGAGAAATCTGTATGCAGGTCAGGAAGCAACAGTCAGAACTGGACATGGAACAACAGACTGGTTCCAAATAGGAAAAGGAGTCCGTCAAGGCTGTATATTGTCACCCTGCTTATTTAACTTATATGCAGAGTACATCATGAGAAACGCTGAACTGGAAGAAACACAAGCTGGAATCAAGATTGCTGGGAGAAATATCAATCACCTCAGATATGCAGATGACACCACCCTTATGGCAGAAAGTGAAGGGGAACTAAAAAGCCTCTTCATGAAAGTGAAAGAGGAGAGTGAAAAAGCTGGCTTAAAGCTCAACATTCAGAAAACGAAGATCATGGCATGCAGTCCCATCACTTCATGGGAAATAGATGGGGAAACAGTGGAAACAGTGTCAGACTTTATTTTGGGGGGCTCCAAAATCACTGCAGATGGTGGCTGCAGCCATGAAATTCAAAGACGCTTACTCCTTGGAAGAAAAGTTATGGCCAACCTAGATAGCATATTGAAAAGCAGAGATATTATTTTGCCATCAAAGGTCCATCTAGTCAAGGCTATGGTTTTTCCAGTGGTCATGTATGGATGTGAGAGTTGGACTGTGAAGAAAGCTGAGCACTGAAGAATTGATGCTTTTGAGCTGTGGTGTTGGAGGAGACTCTTGAGAGTCCCTTGGAATGAAAGGAGATCCAACCAGTCCATCCTAAAGGAGATCAGTCCTGAATATTCACTGGAAGGACTGATGCTGAAGCTGAAACTCCAATACTTTGGCTACCTGATGCAAAGAGTTGACTCATTGGAAAAGACCCTGATGCTGGGAGGGATTTGGGGGCAGGAGGAGGAGGACGACAGAGGATGAGATGGCTGGATGGCATCACCGACTCAATGAACATGAGTTTGAGTGAATTCTGGGAGTTGGTGATGGACAGGGAGGCCTGGCATGCTGTGATTCATGGGGTCACAAAGAGTCGGACACGACTGAGCGACTGAACTGAACTGAACTGAACTGTTACTCTCTAAACTAGATGACCCCAGGGGTAAAACAGGTATGGCTCAGGGAATAGCAAGGTGGTATATTTAATATTGTACATTATTTATATACCACTCACAACAACCCTGTAAGACAGATAACACTCTTCCCATCTCATAAACAGAGACATTAACAAAAAGCCATAAAATCAGGAAGAAGAACTCCTCTTGGCTGCAAGAGCCCCCAGGAACAAGGAATCCTCAACAGGCCAAATTGCCAAGACCAGCTGGACGTTGATTACCATTCATATCACCCTGGAAGCTCGCACTTCTTGTTTAGGGGAACAAAGGAAGAAAATCCAAGAGATATCACCCAGAGTCATTTCTGTCTATCTCAAATTCCCCACCAGACTGGGTTGGGGCCTGGACTTTCTTTAGCTCCACCACACCATTTGCCAGCCTTTTACCCACAGTTAAAACAGTCCCTGTACATAGGGAGGAAAATCAGGCAAAAGGCGGCATTTCCTCTTATGGGAGACTTGTCCCCACCTACTCCCTGGACTCGCCTTGCACATCCATGGCTTCTTGGCCACTGCTGAAGTCTTAGTGTCGTAGCAACATCTGCTCCCCTTGCTTCTTCTAGCAACCATGCCAAAAAGAGGTAACATGCCATCACAACTGTTAAATCACTGCTCTCAGCTCAGAGCGGGGCTTAGGTCAACTCATGCTCTCTGACATCTGTAACTTCCAGAATTTTTGGAGTATGCAGGCCTCAACATTCTTCCTTTCTCAGCAAATGCAATCAACTGCCAGATAGGTATCAAACACCTACCATATGCTGGCCACCATGCCTGGAGCAATGGAAAGCTCAAAGATAAAGAAGACTCATTAATAGCCAGGGCAGTTTTGTGTACAGAACCCAAATTAAAGTCATAAATTCAAAAGAAGGGGAATCCAAACATTTTTGAGCACCCACTATATGCCAGATACTATGAGTGCTTTTCACATGGCATCTCACCAATCCTCAGAGTAAGCCACAAAAGAGAACTTATTTTCCATGTTGTACATACAGTGGGAGAAGAGACTCAGAGTGGCAAAGACACAGACCTTGAAGAAATTCATTTTTCTGCTTCCTGTTCATACATGTAGACTCCCTTTCCTGGACTCGCTTGCAGGTATGGTTCTAAGTACGAGTCCTAACTAGCAGAAGCCCTGGCCCACAAAAATCCCTGTGTGAGTCTTCATTTTACCTCATCTGTATGTCTTGGCCAGAGGCATCCTGGAAGTCACAGGTTGAAGATGACATGTTAATAAATGATTTCTAGAATCACTGCATAGATAAGAGTACTGTCTCATTGCATTTTGAGAAGTAAAATTCTACTATCAGCAGCCACAAAAGTTTAAGGTTTACCCATTATTGCAGTTAAACTTTGTTGATGCCTTAACACCACCAGAGTTTACTTCTGGTTCACATTACATGTCCAGTGTGGATCCCCAGGAGTTTGACATGTATCACTTCTGGTTGTATTTCTTTAGTCAAAGAAAGTAATATCACTACATTTAAACTCAAAGTTAGAGGAAATATAATTCTACCATATATCCAGAAAGCAAAGATCTGGAAAGATCTGATAAACAATGCTCACAGCTACTTGAAAATAAGAAGATCTTGGATATCAAAACAGAGAAATATATGCTCATTTGGAAAATATTTTTATTAGAGGATTAAACATCTGAGTCTTTTAAGAAGCAGAAGTTTTTATTTTTACCAGATATGGGGCAGAAATATAGACCAAAACCCTGATGAGAGCTTTTGAAAAGGTAGTTTGTATATGGATATGTTTTGGGAATTTTAGGAATGTGGTGTCCCAGATGGTATCAATGCTCACAGCTACTTGAAAATAAGAAGATCTTGGATATCAAAACAGAGAAATATATGCTCATTTGGAAAATATTTTTATTAGAGGATTAAACATCTGAGTCTTTTAAGAAGCAGAAGTTTTTATTTTTACCAGATATGGGGCAGAAATATAGACCAAAACCCTGATGAGAGCTTTTGAAAAGGTAGTTTGTATATGGATATGTTTTGGGAATTTTAGGAATGTGGTGTCCCAGATGGTAGAGAATCCACCTGCAATGCGGGAGACCTGGGTTTGATCCCTGGGTTGGGAAGATCCCCTGGAGTAGGGCATGGCAACCCGCCCCAATACTCTTGCCTGGAAAATCCCATGGACAGAGGAGCCTGGTGGGCTATAGTCCATAGGGTCGCAGAGTTGGACATGACTGAGAGATGAAGCACAGAACATATACCCTTTTCATTTTTTTTACAAGAATTATATAATATTTAACTCTTTGGTTCTGGACTCCAAAAAATTCAGGATCTGTCCCCATGAAGTATGTCGTATTGAAGAAGTCATCTGGCCCTATGTTAGCCTTTCTCATTTGTAAGAGGAAAATGATAGTAACAGGTATCTTATAAATTTTGGAGGTTAAATATGATTCTAGCACAAGATGCAGAGTTCCAAAGAATAGCAAGGAGAGTTAAGAAAGTCTTCCTCAATGATCAATGCAAAGAAATAAAGGAAAACCACAGAATGGGAAAGACTAGAGATCTCCTTAAGAAAATTAGAGATACCAAGGGAACATTTCATGCAAAGATGGGCTCAATAAAGGACAGAAATGGTATGAACCTAACAGAAGCAGAAGATATGAAGAAGAGGTGGCAAGAATACACAGAAGACTGTACAGAAAAGAGCTTCATGACCCAGATAATCACGATGGTGTGATCACTCACCTAAAGCCAGACATCAGGAATGTGAAGTCAAGTGGGCCTTAGGAAGCATCACTACGAACAAAGCTAGTGGAGGTGATAGAATTCCAGTTGAGCTATTTCAAATCCTGAAAGATAATGCTGTGAAAGTGCTGCACTCAATATGCCAGCAAATTTGGAAAACTCAGAAGTGGCCACAGGAATGGAAAAGGTCAGTTTTCATTCCAATCCCAAAGAAGGGCAATGGCAAAGAATGTTCAAACTACCACACAACTGCACTCATCTCACACACTAGCAAAATAATGCTCAAAATTCTCCAAGCCAGGCTTCAGCAGTACATGAACTGAGAACTTCCAGATGTTCAAGCTTGATTTAGAAGAGGCAGAGGAACCAGAGATCAAATTGCCAACAACCACTGGATCATGGAAAAAGCAAGAGAACTGAAAAAAAAAAATCTACCTCTGCTTTATTGATTACACTAAAGCCTCTGTATAGAACACAACAAGCTGTGAAAAATTCTTCAGGAGATGGGAATACCAGATCAACCTACCTGCCTCCTGAGAAATCTGTATGCAGGTCAGGAAGCAACAGTTAGAACTGGACATGGAACAGACTGGTTCCAAGCTGGGAAAAGAGTAAGTCAAGGCTGAATATTGTCACCCTGCTTATTTAACTTATACGCAGAGTACATCATGCCAAATGCTGGGCTGGATGAAGCACAAGCTGGAATCAAGATTGTTGGGAGAAATATCAATAACCTCAGATACGTAGATGATACCACTCTTATGGCAGAAACTGAAGAGGAACTAAAGACCCTCTGGATGAAAGTGAAAGAGAAGAGTGAAAAAGAAGGCTTAAAACTCAACATTCAGAAAACTAAGATGGCATCTGGTCCAGTCACTTCATGGCAAATAGATGGGGAAACAATGGAAACAGTGACGGACTTTATTTTCTTGGACTCCAAAATCACTGCAGATGGTGACTACAGTTATGAAATTAAAAGACCCTTGCTCCTTGAAAGAAAAGCTATGACCAACCTAGACAGCATATTAAAAAGCAGAGACATTACTTTGCCAACAAAGCCCCATCTAGTCAAACCTATGGTTTTCCAGTAGCTATGTATGGATGCGAGAGTTGGACTATAAGGAAGGCTGAACACTGAAGAATCGATGCTTTTGAACTGTGGTGTTGGAGGAGACTTTTCAGAGTCCCTTGGACTGCAAGGAGATCCAACCAGTCGATCCTAAAGGAAATCAGCCCTGAATATTCATTGGAAGGACTGATGCTGAAGCTGAAACTCCAATAGCTGATATGAAGAGCTGACTCATTGGAAAAGACCCTGATGCTGGGAAAGACTGAAGGCAGGAGGAGAAGGGGACGACAGAGGATGAGTTGGTTGGATCGCATCACTGACTCGATGGACGTGAGTTTGAGCAAGCCCGGGAGTTGGTGATGGTCTGGTGTGCTGCAGTCCATGGGGTCGCAAAGAGTTGAACACCAACAAATGATTTAATACATGTAAAACCCCTTAGTAAATTATTGTTAAAAATTATTAGTCACTGTTAAATACTCAAGCATTCACAAACATATATACATTCTTAATAGTGCTGTTTGTAATAGAAATTTTGAAAGTCTTTACTGCTCCATCAATGTAAAAATTATCACATGTGTGTGCAGAGAGCCAGAGCAGAAGAAAAAATACAAAACATTTATTTTTTTTTAATAAGAAAAAATCATATACATTGACCTGGAAAGATATCCAAAATATACTGTGGAACTGTGTAAGTACAAAAGCAAGCTGCAAAACACAATGCATAGTTTGGTTTCAAGAGTTTGTATATATATACAAATTGCGATAAGTATATCAAGTCATAATAAGTCCTATAAAATATATTAAAGATTATGTCATGGAGAGCAGTTGGTTGGGAATGGGATGCTATTTTAAACTAGGTGATCAGAAAGGGTTTCTCTGACCTGAGCTGTGAATGATTAAAAAATTATTAATAAAAAGTAATCACACCCCAGCACCCAGATATTGGTATGTAATACTATTCTTCAATAAAACAACAACAAAAAACAGGACTCCTTGGCGGAATGACCAATTTTCCAAGGGCAGAAAATAGGGAGGATGAACCTGCAGCATGATGTAGTGCCAAAAAGTAAGAAAATGCTCAAGAAACAAAAGAATGGAGGCATGTCCAAGGGATACAGTCAATCAGTTCAGTCACTCAGTCATGTCCGACTCTCTGTGACCCATGAACTGCAGCACGCCAGGCCCCAAGTGCACCCAAACCCATGTCCACTGAGTCGGTGACGCCATCCAGCCATCTCATCCTCTCTCATCCCCTTCTCCTCCTGCCCTCAGTCTTTCCCAGCATCAGAGTCTTTTCAAATGAGTCGCATCAGGTGGCCAAAGTATTGAACTTTCAGCTTCAGCATCAGTCCTTTCAATGAACACCCAGGACTGATCTCCTTTAGGATGGACTGGGTGGATCTCCGTGCAGTCCAAGGGACTCTCAAGAGTCTTCTCCAACACCACAGTTCAAAAGCATCAATTCTTCAGCGCTCAGCTGACTAAAAGAGCTCCCAAGGCCAAAGTTGGAACATTCAGGAGCAAAATAGGAAAGTTAGTATTGGAGTCACCTCAAAATACAAGCTAATATATATGAGTCCATACTGATATGAATGAGTAAATAAACAAATGCAGGAAGATAGACAAATCTCCCATAGTAAGAAATTCCAGATGACCCACATGGATATTGTGCCCTCAAGGAAAGTGAAAGTGAACTCGCTTAGTCATGTCCGACTCTTTGCGACCCACGGACTGTAGCCAACCAAGCTCCTCTGTCCATGGGATTCTCTAGCCAAGAATCCTGGGGTGGGTTGCCATTTTCTTCTCCACAAGTACAAGTGGAGCCCTCAAGGAAGTGGAACGTAATTCCATAACATTTTGAGTGTAGGCTGAGCAAAGCAGCTTCCTTCCGGACAGCAGAGTATTGAAATGGGCAGAAATGGTTAACTTTATAGGAAGCAATCTGACAAGCATTATATCAGCCAAGTGATCAAGCTTAGGATCATCAGTGATAAGTCACACTGATAAAAGGTACCCTTGATATAATGAGAACAGCGTATCACCTCTACAGTCTTCCTCTCAAAACCTATAACCCCAGTCTAATTACAAAAAAAACCCAGATAAATCCCAACTGAAGGAATATCTATGAAAAAAACCTGACCTCAGAACTATCTAGATCATCAAAACCGAGGAAAGTCAGAAACTGTCACAGGAGAGAGGAGCCTTAAAAAAACAACCCCCCCCCCCAAAAAAAAACTCCACAAAAAACAAAAACCACTAAATGTAATGTGGTATCCTGAATGGGGTCCTTGAACAACAACAAAAAGTCCTTAGGGGAAAACAGAGGAATTAAAATTATAAAGGACTTTACTTAGTATTGTTTCAATATTGTTTCATAGTTGCAATAAATGTACCATACTAAATCAGAGAAACTACTATCTTTGCAACTTCTCTGTTAATCTTAACAAAAGAAGTTATTTTTCAAATTAAACAGGAAAAGAGAGAAACTGTGATATATTCATGCAATTAAATACTATTCAACAAAAAGAAACAGATTAATAATAACTGTTATAACATAGCTGTATCTTAAGGATATTATACTAAGTAAAATAAGCAAAACACACCAAAATTACATACTGTATGATTCCATTTACAAGGGATTCTAGTATAGGCAAAAATAGCCTATGGCAGTAGATGTGAAATCAGTGGTTATTTGGGGAATACCATGTAGGCAAGAATTGACTAGGAAGAGACAGGAGGAAATTTTCTAGGTTGATGGAAATGTTTGGTGTCTTGATGTATATTTATCAAAATTTCTTGAATGGGATACTTAAGATCTGAATTTAAAATATATATTAAATAAGTTTTAAAAATATATTATAAATACATTATTTATATAATACATATTCTATAATATAGATGTATAATAAATTATATAGTTTAATTTATAAAAATATTATAAATTATAAATAAATTTAAAGTATACTAAATCAATTTTAAAATACATTTTAATTTAAAATATATAAACATAATTAAACATTTTAAGTATATAAAACCAATTTTAACTATTAAATTGTAGAAGGAAGGGAAAAAGTGAGAGAGGGAGAGATGAAAAAAAAGGAGAGAGGGAAAAGATATTTTTGAAGCTTAAGCAAAACACACCAAAATTACATACTGTATGATTCCATTTACAAGGGATTCTAGTATAGGCAAAAATAGCCTATGGCAGTAGATGTGAAATCAGTGGTTATTTGGGGAATACCATGTAGGCAAGAATTGACTAGGAAGAGACAGGAGGAAATTTTCTAGGTTGATGGAAATGTTTGGTGTCTTGATGTATATTTATCAAAATTTCTTGAATGGGATACTTAAGATCTGAATTTAAAATATATATTAAATAAGTTTTAAAAATATATTATAAATACATTATTTATATAATACATATTCTATAATATAGATGTATAATAAATTATATAGTTTATAAAAATATTATAAATTATAAATAAAATTTAAAATATATAAAATATTTTAAATTTTAAAGTATACTAAATCAATTTTAAAATACATCTTAATTTAAAATATATAAACATAATTAAACATTTTAAGTATATAAAACCAATTTTAACTATTAAATTGTGGAAGGAAGGGAAAAAGTGAGAGAGGGAGAGATGAAAAAAAAGGAGAGAGGGAAAAGATATTTTTGAAGCCTAGGACATTTTCATTATAAGAAAAATTAAAATTGTGTAAAAATTGTGTTTAATTCATTCATTTAGACAAAAATACTTGTTCTTAACCTTCCAGACACAAGCACAACAAAAATGGGATCATATTGCTCATATTAGTTTGCAGTCATTTTCTAAATTAACCATATAGCTTCTAATTTTCCTTCAATAACACAGTACCTACTGGAATACAAACATTGTACAATATAATTTTATCATACAACCTTGTAGAGATATGTGGCAAAACCTGCTGGCTCCCTCGTTAGTGATATTTCAAGGGGCTCTTGGGCAGGAATAGTTTTAAAGAAATCAATGGCTAAATAATCCATGTCCACTTGGATACTTCCCTAAAACGGACTCACTTGAGAATGCATCTTGAGTCAAGGGAAGGCTTTGGGCTTATCTTTTGGGTCCCCACTTTCCCTTTCAAAGTCACTCTTTTCTCTCTGTCAATAGAAAGACACACTTTTCATCCATCCTGAGTATGGTGATGATGATAATGGTGGTGGTGTCGATGATGCAGGTTGTCAAAAGGGAAAATTCTAAATGTTGGAGTCAACTTTGCAATAATCAGTGGAGCTAATAAGTGCATAAGAAACCCCTCTACAAGTCAGGTGGTTTCTAATTCTTGTTTTCAACAAAACAGAGTGAGTTGTCAACTGAGAGATGATTAAAAATAAGGTTTGATGGTAAACTGTAATTTCTCACATTCCCTCAAAAAAGTCCAGGAAATTGAGTAACATCGCTCTAAAATAATTTCCATTTATTTATGGAATAAGGTTTTTCAGTGCCTGAATCTATGAAAATAAAATCAGAAATACAATTGATGTTATGCTTATACTTCCTATCACTAATAGTAATACACAGATACAGAAATTAATTTTTTAAAAGCCTCATCCCTCTTGTTAAAAGATATATTTTTGTTTCATATTTGCCAAAATATATGCTATGCTTTTACTATTTTAATTAATTGTCTAGCACCAATAGCTACAACAATAATTCAAAGAAACATTTTAATACTTAAATTAAAATTTCTATTTCTATGTTATTTATAGAGACACGATAAAGTAAAAAATCTTTAGAGGAAGTAGAATGAGAAAAGGAATGAAAGAAAATTTCCAGCTGTTTAAAAACTTGTTATTTTTTAGATGGAGGATGGTGGCTATCATTTTGCAATGGTATTTACATTCCACTGGGCATATCTTAATAGGTAACACAAGAGTTTCATTTTTTATACCAACATTTACAACGAGCCAGAAATTTTATTCTTAACATTCCTATATGACTGTGATAAAAAATAAAAGCTAAAAATTTCAGGGACAATCTAAAACTGTAATTTTTCAAAATTCTTTTAAAGGATATGTGAGTAAAAATGTTTGAAGACCTTATGCCTGCCCAACACATATTCATTCATTCTTCCTTTTATTCCTTATACCAGAATTGCTGGCAATATGTCCAGCTGAAAATCCGCTGTTCCAAGTCTCCTGGAAAATATGTATGGACAAGTGACTAAATGCCAGCTAATGACACACTAAATTTTGCCATTCCCACTTTCCACATGGGGTGTGAACACAATGGCTGGAGCTCCAGCAGCCACTTTTGACCTTGCACTAAGAACTGCAGTACTGAAAGACAGAAGGAACCTGGGTTCCAGATGACTGTCACTCCTCTTTACCAACACCAAACCCCCTACATTCAAGTTTCTTTTAGGGGAGAAAAATCCATACATGTCTAAGTCACTATTATTTGGGGATAACTGTTATACATAGCCAAATACAGTCCTGCCTGGTAGAGGGGCTACAGCGTGTTTCATATAATCAATCCATTATTAAACATTCAAGTTTTCAGATTTTTCTATTTATTATAAACCATACTGTGATCCTTCTTAGATATATCTTCAGACACATACATAGTAATTTTTCTAAGACAGTCTCAAAAAGTAAATTCTGGGTCAAAAATGTCTTGATACATACTGAATTTTTTTCTTCACAAAGGTTAATTTACACCCACATCAATGGTGTATGAGATGACAGTTCAGTTCAGTTCAGTCACTCAATCATGTCCAACTCTTTGCGACCCCATGAATCGCAGCACGCCAAGCTTCTCTGTCCATCACCAACTCCTGGAGTTCACTCAGACTCGCATCCATCGAGTCAATGATGCCATCCAGCCATCTCATCCTCGGTCGTCCCCTCCTTCTCCTGCCCCCAATCCCTCCCAACATCAAAGTCTTTTCCAATGAGTCAACTCTTCGCATGAGGTGGCCAAAGTACTGGAGTTTCAGCTTTAGCATCATTCCTTCCAAAGAAATCCGAGGGTTGACCTCCTTTAGGATGGACTGGTTGGATCTCCTTGCATTCCAAGGGACTCTCAAGAGTCTTCTCCAACACCACAGTTCAAAGGCATCAAGAACTCCGCATAACTTCATTATCATTGGATAGTCTTTTCTCTTAAATATTGCAATGTGATAGAGAAGAAAAAGTTTGTGTGTACTGTCTGTTAATAAAGTTATGCTCTTTTCCAGTGGCATTTCTTAATGACATTCTCTTTTATTTTAATTTAGAAAAAGAGTTTAAACTATTTTGCTCCAAATTAACACTGGGTAACTAGAGGTAAGGCTGCCTTTGAGGTATCCATTTATACAAAGATCCACGGCAACAGAGTAGTTGTCTGTCTTGTACTGTGTTCTGTGCCTGACACATAGTAGGCACTCACTAAATAATCGCTGGATATATGAAAGCTGCCCTGTTACTCTGTGACTCTGAGCAGTTAATTTTCTGCTCTGGGCCTCAGTTTTCTGTTTAATAAACTAATGGGATTAGATGAGTCTGCGTCATGGTCTTTTCCAACAATTTTTTATTCGAAGAAAGTCATGTCCAAGTAATGCCTACAGAATGTCAAGTGGAAAATACTCCCTTCCTTCAGGGCTATTTATATTTGTTGGAAAGACCCAGAGGCACAAGGGGATAAAATAAATAGAAACTAAGAATTTGCATTCTTTTTTGTTCCTCTTCCATGGTTCAGTTCAGTTCAGTTCAGTCGCTCAGTCATAGTCATGTCCGACTCTTCAAGACCCCATGAACTGCAGCACGCCAGGCCTCCCTGTCCATCACCAACTCCCGGAGTTCACTCAGACTCATGTCCATCGAGTCCGTGATGCCATCCAGCCATCTCATCCTCGGTCGTCCCCTTCTCCTCCTGCCCTCAATCCCTCCCAGCATCAGAGTCTTTTCCAATGAGTCAACTCTTCGCACGAGATGGCCAAAGTACTGGAGTTTCAGCTTTAGCATCAATCCTTCCAAAGAACACCCAGGACTGATCTTCTTTAGAATGGACTGCTTGTATCTCCTTGCAGTCCAAGGGACTCTCAAGAGTCTTCTCCAACACCACAGTTCAAAAGCATCGATTCTTTGGTGCTCAGCTTTCTTCATAGTCCAACTCCACAGTTCACATCCATACATGACCACTGGAAAAACCATAGCCTTGACTAGACAGACTTTTGTTGGCAAAGTAATGTCTGTGCTTTTGAATATGCTATCTAGGTTGGTCATAACTTTCCTTCCAAGGAGTAAGTGTCTTTTAATTTCATGGCTGCAGTCACCATCTGCAGTGACTTAGGAGCCCAAAAAAATAAATTCCCTGGTGGCCCAGACAGTAAAGCGTCTGCCTACAATGCAGGATACCCGGGTTCAATCCCTGGGTCAGGAAGATCTGGAGAAAGGAACGGTAACCCACTCCAGTATTCTTGCCTCCCCCCACCAAAAAAAAGGGTGCTCAAAGAACTATTTATTAGGAGCAACCCCACGTCCAAGGAGCAGTGGATCTGCAGGTGCAGGAGAGCCGAGAGGAGCTACTCCACGATCAAAGTCAGGAGGGGCAGTGGTGAAGAGATACCCCTCGTCCAAGGTAAGGAGCAGCAGCTGCACTTTGCTGGAGGAGCCATGAAGAGATATCCCACATCCAAGATAAGAGAAACTCAAGTAAGATGGTAGGTGTTGCGAGAGGGCATCAGAGGTCAGACACACTTGAAACCATACTTACAGAAAACTAGTCAATCTAATCACACAGACCACAGCCTTGTCTAACTCTTCCATGGTGGTAGAAAACAAAAGCATTACAAAGGGAGTAAGAAACATCAGGAATAGCCCTCTTCTCCTGAAATCCTCTCAGGACTGGGAGTAGACCCAAACTCCAGCCTAATCTCATTCTGCTGGAGTCCAGGCTTTGAAAAGCCTGCATTTAACTGGGCAAGGATGAGTACATGAGAGGTAATGATACAAGTCCCACAGGACCAGTTGAGACAAGGTATATGCCCTGCACAGAGAAGCACTTCAGTCAATGGTAATCCCCGTGGTGGTATCCAGTCCCAAACACCATAAGCGCCAAGCAGTGGTGGCAGTTGGTTTTTTCCTAGAAAAGCCCCCACAGTGGGGTTGGACGTGATTCTGGCTTCATCCATTTCAGATTCCTGTTCTCGGTGCTCCTGGAGAGTCTGAGAGTTTCCTAAAACCCTTTCAAAATTTCCTTTGCTACTTAAATGAGCCCGAGTAGATTCTGCCATCAACTTAGAACCAGGACCACTAGAGCTCCTGTTGGCCGCTAGTTTTAGTCTAAATCTCCAAAGTGAGAAGAGAAAGTCGCTCAGTCGTGTCCGACTCTTTGCGACCCCATGGACTATACAGTCCGTGCAATTTTCTAGGTCAGAACACTGGAGTGGGTAGCCTTTCCCTTCTCCAGGGGATCTTCCCAACCCAGGGATCACACCTGGGTCTCCCTCATTGCAGGTGGATCCTTTACCAGCTGAGCCACCAGGGAAGCCCGAAATCTCCAAAAGAGAGCTTTATTGAAAAGCAGCTCTGGTCTACGTGCTGTTCAGCTCCTACCCCAATTCTATCAAATACAGGTTCAAACTCTGCCCTAGTCAAGACCTGTGTAAACTGTCTTCTCAGAAACTCCTTAGAAACAGAGGCGGTCTGTTGAAGCCCAGTGGAAGATGACCAAAAGAATGAGTGGGGATGAGGAGATGAGGTCCCGAGGCCACCCCTGGAAATCCACGTAGCCTGAGACACATCGTCTCAATACTGTGAGCCTGGGTTCCCCAGCCTGTGAAATGGAAGGAGAGCATCTGGCACAGGGAACTGATGTGCGATCAAAGGAGCAGTAGATATGAAGGTCCCTGTCAACAGTAGCTCTAAGGAACAACTTAAATAGTGTCTTCTTCCATCTATCTCCCACAAAAGGCAGGCACTGGATCTTCGCGATCAGGTCTCTCGGACTGGGGGAGCGGGGAGCGGAGGTGGGAGGAGGGGCTGCAGGTCCGAAACACGGGTCATATCGCCCTCTGGTGGACTTACAGGGAAAGGGTATGGCTTTCAAATGGGCGACAAAGCTACAAAATCCTAAAATACCAGAAGTGAAAGCGATCTTTGAGACCATTTTATCTAACATGCCCTTTTAAATATGGAACAATAATAAAATTCTGAGAGGAAAAATTACTTTCCTGAGGTCTTACCAAGAACAAAGCTCAGAGCCGGGGCCAGACCCCAAGCCCCTAATGCACATTCAGAGCGAGAACATTCTCTCTGACAGAAACACAGAAACCCTCAGTGGTCAGGGTCCGCGTGACCTTGAACTCTCAGCACAGCTCAACTATGCTGTCAGCAAGCAGCACTTTAGCTGAACTCTGCCCAAGATTGGGTAATTTCCCCACCCAGTTTTATTGTCAAAAAGTTGTCACTTCTTTTTAAAACCTACCATGTCAATGTTTTGATTTCAATACAAACAGACCAAGCTATAGCTATGGCAACTTCTTAGAAACTTAGAAAATATTCTCAAGCATGACTGGGTAATTCTAAGAGAAAAGAGCAGAATGCCTAACTTCTCTAGGAACTACAGAAACCTTTTTTTTTTTTTCCAGACCAATCTCTCCCACAGCTGGTTATCTATGAAGACAGAACAGTCCAAAGAAATTAAACATGATACCTTCACCTTAACACAACTGCCAGCCTAAGTCTGACTCATATAAGACCCCACACTCTTCAGTTCAGTTCAGTTCAGTCGCTCAGTCATGTCCGACTCTTTGGGACCCCATGGACTGCAGCACGCCAGGCCTCCCTGTGCGTCACCAACTCCCAGAGTTCACTCAAACCCATGTCCATCAAGTCGATGATACCATCCAACCATCTCATTTTCTGTCGTCCCTTCTTCTCCTGCCCTCAGTCTTTCCCAGTATCAGGGTCTTTTCCAATCAGTCAGCTCTTCGTATCAGGTAGCCAAAGTATTGGACTTTCAGCTTCAGCATCAGTCCTTCCAATGAACACCCAGGACTGATCTCCTTTAGGATGGACTGGTTGGATCTCCTTGCAGTCCAAGGGACTCTCAAGAGTCTTCTCCAACACCACAGTTCAAAAGCATCAATTCTTCAGCGCTCAGCTTTCTTTATAGTCCAACTCTCATATCCATACATGACCACTGGAAAAACCACAGTCAAGCCTTGACTAGACATACCTTTGTTGACAAAGTAATGTCTCTGCTTTTTAATATGCTGTCTAGGTTGGTCATAACTTTCCTTCCAAGAAGTAAGCATCTTTTAATTTCATGGCTGCAATCACCATCTGCAGTGATTTTGGAGCCCAGAAAAATAAAGTCAGCCACTGTTTCCACTGTTTCCCCATCCATTTGCGATGTAATGATGGGACCGGATGCCATGATCTTAGTTTTCTGAATGTTGAGTTCTAAGCCAACTTTTTCACTGACTTCTTTCACTTTCATCAAGAGGCCCTTTAGTTCTTCTTCACTTTCTGCCTTAACGGTGGTGTCATCTGCATATCTGACGTTATTGATATTTCTCCCAGCATTCTAATGGTGCCCAATTAGCCATCTTAATAAATGCTAAAACGATGCAGGTCTTGTTGGATCTTTGTCATGGAGAAGCATTCCACTGAAGGCAATTCTTAGAAGTCTCTCTATTTTTTTAACCTCTAAATCTCTTTGGGATCTGAAGACTTTGTTGAAGACAGGGCTCAAATAAGCCCCCAGAGTTCTGTTCCCAGAGAGAGCAGGTGGGTCCTTGAATGACTCACCCACCCCCACCCCTAGCAGTCTCACGGGTAGCAAGGGAGCTTGGCTAGCAAGTCTTGCCAGTCTTTCAGGGTTAGAGAGAGAATCTAGTGGACTTCATCCCAGATCACACATTTTAATCCCCTACAATGCAATAGCCTGAGTATTCCTACCATGCCTAGACAGGGTCCTGAAGTTTAACCTGATTCAATCCTCTATTTTTACTCAGCAATAGCAATATCTGGTATTGAGTGTTTACAGTAATGCTGTTCTAAGAGGTTTACATGGCTTAACCCAGCTCCCACCAAAACTTTATACAGAAGGTGCTATTGATTATCCCCATTTTAGAGATAGAAAAACTGCAACTCACAAAAGTTAACTCATCTGAGATCAAACAGCTAATAAGTGAGAGTCAGAATTTGAAGCCAAATTCAAATTCACTTGATTTCGTAGCCCATTCTTTTAAATCCAGCCCCTCTTGGAAGATAGTCTTTACCATCTCTTAGCTAACTCATAGCATGGAGTGGACCTCAATCCAAAATTGAAGGTGAGAATCCCAAAAGCTCTGTGTGAGTTTGAGCCCAGTCCTCCCAAAGGCACCTCTAAACTGAATTTTCCAGTTCATTTCCAGCATTTTCATCCTCACTCTGCTTTCTTCCAGCAGCACAGGTGTGTATCTGTGATCACAGTCAGATAGAAAGTGATACCACGTTGCAAGCACACTTAGTGTCTCCTCCTTCTGAAGGCAGCATGATATTTTTAGGAAAAATGGAGGTTTTACAGTCAGACGGGCCAGGATTTGAGACCCAACTCTGCCATCTCTACTACCTGCTTGTCCTTGGATACTTACAGGAATCCCCCCGTACCCATGGGGGATGCCTGACGCCACGGACAGAAGCCTGTTTTCTGCTCAGATCTTCCACCCACAAATTCAATGCCTTTTCAACCCTAACTAAGCACTTACCACACACTCTGGCTGCAACCCTTTGCAGTTTGAGGTGCAATAGCAAAACTGGCACAAACTTTTTTTTTCCTTCTTCACAGTTTCAGAGATGGGAGGTTCTTCCCTTCCATAGGTCTCAGCAATGTCAGCATGTGATTTCTTTTCTCCTTACTAAGCAAGAAACTCTCTCCTTCGCCTGTAGGAAGTACTTTATCGCTTCTCTTTGGCAGATCCAAATGGCCGGCACCGCCCCTCTTACACTTTGGGGCCATTATTAAGTAAAATAAGGGTTCCCTGAAATGAGCATTGTGACATCGTTGACAGGCAATCTGATAACCAAGAGGGTTACTGAGTGACTAATGGGTGGGAATGGAAAAGGTTGGACAAAAAGATGAATCACTTTCTGGGTGGATTTACCTCCTGGGTAGGTCAGGGCTGACAGTGCGAGCTTTTATCACATTGCAGTTTAAAACTTATGAATTGTTTACTTCTGGAATTTTCCATTTAACATTCTTGGATCATAGTTGGCCCATGGGTAATTGAAACATCTGAAAGCAAAACTACAGATAAAGTGGGGACTACTGTATTCCCTCTGGGTCTCATTCTTCTCATCTTGGAAAATGTGAATAATAATATCAACGTTATACTGCTGATATGAGAATTAGTTCAAACCTATGTATAGTACCTAGCAGNTAGTTCTTCTTCACTTTCTGCCTTAACGGTGGTGTCATCTGCATATCTGACGTTATTGATATTTCTCCCAGCATTCTAATGGTGCCCAATTAGCCATCTTAATAAATGCTAAAACGATGCAGGTCTTGTTGGATCTTTGTCATGGAGAAGCATTCCACTGAAGGCAATTCTTAGAAGTCTCTCTATTTTTTTAACCTCTAAATCTCTTTGGGATCTGAAGACTTTGTTGAAGACAGGGCTCAAATAAGCCCCCAGAGTTCTGTTCCCAGAGAGAGCAGGTGGGTCCTTGAATGACTCACCCACCCCCACCCCTAGCAGTCTCACGGGTAGCAAGGGAGCTTGGCCAGCAAGTCTTGCCAGTCTTTCAGGGTTAGAGAGAGAATCTAGTGGACTTCATCCCAGATCACACATTTTAATCCCCTACAATGCAATAGCCTGAGTATTCCTACCATGCCTAGACAGGGTCCTGAAGTTTAACCTGATTCAATCCTCTATTTTTACTCAGCAATAGCAATATCTGGTATTGAGTGTTTACAGTAATGCTGTTCTAAGAGGTTTACATGGCTTAACCCAGCTCCCACCAAAACTTTATACAGAAGGTGCTATTGATTATCCCCATTTTAGAGATAGAAAAACTGCAACTCACAAAAGTTAACTCATCTGAGATCAAACAGCTAATAAGTGAGAGTCAGAATTTGAAGCCAAATTCAAATTCACTTGATTTCGTAGCCCATTCTTTTAAATCCAGCCCCTCTTGGAAGATAGTCTTTACCATCTCTTAGCTAACTCATAGCATGGAGTGGACCTCAATCCAAAATTGAAGGTGAGAATCCCAAAAGCTCTGTGTGAGTTTGAGCCCAGTCCTCCCAAAGGCACCTCTAAACTGAATTTTCCAGTTCATTTCCAGCATTTTCATCCTCACTCTGCTTTCTTCCAGCAGCACAGGTGTGTATCTGTGATCACAGTCAGATAGAAAGTGATACCACGTTGCAAGCACACTTAGTGTCTCCTCCTTCTGAAGGCAGCATGATATTTTTAGGAAAAATGGAGGTTTTACAGTCAGACGGGCCAGGATTTGAGACCCAACTCTGCCATCTCTACTACCTGCTTGTCCTTGGATACTTACAGGAATCCCCCCGTACCCATGGGGGATGCCTGACGCCACGGACAGAAGCCTGTTTTCTGCTCAGATCTTCCACCCACAAATTCAATGCCTTTTCAACCCTAACTAAGCACTTACCACACACTCTGGCTGCAACCCTTTGCAGTTTGAGGTGCAATAGCAAAACTGGCACAAACTTTTTTTTTCCTTCTTCACAGTTTCAGAGATGGGAGGTTCTTCCCTTCCATAGGTCTCAGCAATGTCAGCATGTGATTTCTTTTCTCCTTACTAAGCAAGAAACTCTCTCCTTCGCCTGTAGGAAGTACTTTATCGCTTCTCTTTGGCAGATCCAAATGGCCGGCACCGCCCCTCTTACACTTTGGGGCCATTATTAAGTAAAATAAGGGTTCCCTGAAATGAGCATTGTGACATCGTTGACAGGCAATCTGATAACCAAGAGGGTTACTGAGTGACTAATGGGTGGGAATGGAAAAGGTTG
Organism: Oreotragus oreotragus; assembly: GCA_006410675.1. NCBI lineage: Eukaryota > Metazoa > Chordata > Mammalia > Artiodactyla > Bovidae > Oreotragus > Oreotragus oreotragus. The sequence continues at coordinate 348,495 of SJYX01016352.1, read as the reverse complement.
GACAAAAAGATGAATCACTTTCTGGGTGGATTTACCTCCTGGGTAGGTCAGGGCTGACAGTGCGAGCTTTTATCACATTGCAGTTTAAAACTTATGAATTGTTTACTTCTGGAATTTTCCATTTAACATTCTTGGATCATAGTTGGCCCATGGGTAATTGAAACATCTGAAAGCAAAACTACAGATAAAGTGGGGACTACTGTATTCCCTCTGGGTCTCATTCTTCTCATCTTGGAAAATGTGAATAATAATATCAACGTTATACTGCTGATATGAGAATTAGTTCAAACCTATGTATAGTACCTAGCAGCGTCTGGCAGGTATAGAGTAGGCATAGAAGACACAGTAGCAGTTAGCAGGCAATCAGCCCACCCAGTTGTTGTTCAGTTGCTCAGTTGTGTCCAACTTTCTGCAGCCCCATGGACTGCAGCATGCCAGGCTTCCCTGTCCTTCACTGCTGCTGCTGCTGCTGCTGCTAAGTCGCTTCAGTCGTGTCCGACTCTGTGAGACTCCATAGACGGCAGCCCATCAGGCTCCCCTGTCCCTGGGATTCTCCAGGCAAGAGTACTAGAGTGGGTTGCCATTTCCTACTCCAGTGCATGAAAGTGAAAAGTGAAAGTGAAGTTGCTCAGTCATGTCCGACTCCTAGCGACCCCATGGACTACCAGGCTCCTCCATCCATGGGAGCTCCCTGAATTTATTCAAACTCGTGTCTATTGATTTGATCATGCCATCCAACCATTTCATCTTTTGTCCCCCTCTTCTCTTCCTGCCCTCAATCTTTCTCAGCATCAGGGTCTTTTCCAATGAACTGGCTCTTCACATCAGGTAGCCAAAATTTTGGAGCTTCAGCATCAGTCCTTCCAATGAATATTCAGGGTTAATTTTCTTTAGAATGGACTTGTTGGATCTTCTTGCAGTCCAAGGGACTCTCAAGAGTCTTCTCCAACACCACAATTCAAAAGCATCAATTCTTCAGCACTCAGCTTTCTTTATGTTCCAACTCTCACATCCATATATGGCTACTGGAAAAACCACAGCTTTGACTATATGGACCTTTGTAGGCAAAGTGATGTCTCTGCTTTTTAATATGCTGTCTAGGTTGGTCATAGCTTTTCTTCCAAGGAGCGAGTGTCTTTTAATTTCTTGGCCTGCCCAATGCAGACACTTATTTTCTTCCTTTGCCAACCCCGGTAGCCACAGAGGTGGTGATGGACCTCAGGATAGGAGGGGACACACCCCAGGGGCAAGAGGTATTACACAATGAGATATGCATGGGCTTTGGACTGATTCCCAGTTCTGCCACTTTGGCCTTGATTTTGCTCAGTCTCATTTCCTTCGCTATAAACAGAGGCAATAAATCTTCATTATATATTATGTGTCCCTGGGATACTTACCATCCAGTCAGGAAACCAGGAAACAGACATAAAAACAAAAGGAAGATTGGAGCATCTCAAATAAAAATTTTAAAGGTGCTTTGATGACATAAGTTACTGAGCTAAATATTCTAAACTGCTTTTATTTATTTTAAGCAATGAGATATTTATCAGAAACACTAATGATACAGTAAAATATCAGCCCTCTGGATGTCCTAAAATTGGGGGGTTAGTTAAGATATCTAGATTACTTCAAACCAAAAAAATCCACTTTAATTTTAATCAAATAATTTAGAATTCTTTTCAAGCATATTTTACATCACTACACATTATTTAAGTTTTTTACATTGTAAAAGCATTCTACATACATACCTTTGCAATAAACAAGGAGAGACATGCACAAGAATGTTCAAAGTAACATTGTTTGTAACAGAAACTGTAAAGGATTCAACTGTCTACCAAACAAGAAGGATTAAATTTAACAGTTTTTATACAATAAAAATAGTACATAGAAGAAAAAATGAAATTATAGCTATTAGCAACATGGACGAATCCTCAAAGCACAATATGGAATGAAAAAGAACCAACTCATGGAACAATATATGGAACAATACATGTAAGCATAATGCCACCTTTATAAAACTCAAAGCAAGCAACCCTAATGTTTAGGGATATATACAGAAGTAGTGAAACATATTTTTTTTTATAGTAGTGATTACTGCTGAGAGAAGGTTGAAGGAATAGAATTAGGAATAAATGTATGGGTTAATTCAATAGTTTTACATTGGGTGGGGGTCACTCATTTGAATATGATACTTATTAATTTATAATTATAAATTATAATTCATAATTATATATAACTAGGACTTCCCAGTGGCTCAGACGATAAAGCATCTGCCTACAGTGCGGGAGACCTGAGTTCAATCCCTGGGTCAGGAAGAAAACCCTGGAGAAGGAAATGGCAATCCACTCCAGTACTCTTGCCTGGAAAATCCCATGGGTGGAGGAACCTGGTAGGCTATAGTCCATGGGATCGCAAAGAGTCGGACATGACTGAGCAACTTCACTTCACTTCACTTCACATATACCTACATTTATATTTATAGAAATATGCCTGTATATATAATATTAGATATAATAATGTTATATAATAACACTTTTAAACCCATGCTATTCAATGTTGGACTAGGAATCTGATTCCTGTGCCCCTGATCCTGTATTGTTGACACTTTAGGAATTTTTTTTTCTTATGTCTATTCCATGAGTAGACTGTAAAACTCAGTTACATCTTTAAAAAGATGTCCACTGGCTAAGAGGAAGGCCATAAACTAAATTACAGGAAGAAAGCAATCCACAAAGGTGACTCTATCTATCCCTCAAAGGTCAAGTGATAGAGGGTGGAGAACCAAATGGCACTGGAGACCAGGGATGACAAATCAGTACCCAGAAGGAGAATCTGAGTTAACACCTACGCGAGGGCTATCAAAACTAGTTTATCTCCACTGGCCACGACTGGATAGAATTGCATTCTCAAAGAGTTTAATGCACTCTCCTGTGCTATATGCAGATCAAAGAAAAGTCATTGAATTCATCTGCCAAGGCTATCATTGAAAGAAAGAAACTACTACAAATGCATCATGGACTGGGTAGCTTAACCAACAACAAGTTTATTCTCTCACAATCCTGGAGACTAGGAGTCCAAGAGGAAGGTGCCGGCAGAGGTGCTTCTTCTGAGGCCTCACTGCATGGCTGAAGATCGGTATCTCTACCCTATTTCCATAGCCTTCCTCTGCACGTACGTGTTCTAATCTCTTTTTATAAGGGGACCAGTCCTAATGGGATCAGGGCCCACTTCAATGACCTAAATTAACTTTAATTAGCTCTTTAAATATCCTATACGCAAATACGGTCACATTCTGCAGCAGTGAGAATTAGGACTTCCATATGCGAAGCTGGGGAGGACACGATCCAGCCCGTAGCAGTCAGCGGGGGTTCTCCGGAAAACTGTTGCTGCTGTTCAGCTGTTGTTCAGTCACTAAGTCGCGTTCGACGCTTTACGACCCCACACTGCAGCCCACCAGACTTCCCTGTCTTTCACTATCTCCTGGAGCTTGTTCAGACTCATGTTGATGATGCCATCCAACCATTTCAACCTCTGCGCCCCCTTCTCCTCCTGATGATGGGCTTCATTATATTTCAGCTTAGGCCAGTGTTGTCCAGGAGTACTTTGCATAGTGATGAAAATGCTTTTTCTCTGTGCTGTCCAGAAAGGTAGATTTGTGTAGTTTGCTCATGAACACTTGAAATGTGGTGAGTGTTTCGGAGGAACTAATATTCTATCTTGTTAACTTTCAGTTCAGTTCAGTTCAGTCACTCAGTCATGTCCGACCCTTTGTGACCCCATGAATCGCAGCACATCAGGCCTCCCTGTCCATCACCAGCTCCCAGAGTTTACCCAAACTCACGTCCATCGAGTCGGTGATGCCATCCAGCCATCTCATCCTCTGTTGTACCCTTCTCCTTTTGCCCCCAATCCCTCCCAGCATCAGAGTCTTTTCCAATGAGCCAACTCTTCGCATCAGGTGGCCAAAGTATTGGAGTTTCAGCTTCAGCATCAGTCCTTCCAAAGAACACCCAGGACTGATCTTTAGGATAGACTGGTTGGATCTCCTTGCAGTCCAAGGGACTCTCAAGAGTCTCCTCCAACACCACAGCTCAAAAGCATCAATTCTTGTGCTCAGCTTTCTTCACAGTCCAACTCTCACATCCATACATGACCACTGAAAAACCATAGCCTTGACTAGATGGACCTTTGTTGGCAAAGTAATGTCTCTGCTTTTCAATATGCTATCTAGGTTGGTCATAACTTTCCTTCCAAGGAGTAAGCGTCTTTGAATTTCATGGCTGCAATCACCATCTGCAGTGTTCTTTAATCAACATTAATTTTAATTTTACTTGTCACGTGTGGCTAGAGCTACCATTTTGTACCTTTTCAGAATTAGACCAAGCATGAGCGCAGGGGAGGCATACATCCGACAGGTTAGAAAAGATCAAAATATCACCTCATAGGGGCTTTTTAGAGACCATTTAGGCAAGCCACCCACTACCCAGAGACCTGTACCCCAGAGAGAAACAGCATTTGGTCCAAGGTCCTAGAGAAGCATGAGAATCCTGTGGCTGAGGTATCTGGTGTTCTCTCTTCTCTTCATTCAAACTCTTCTCTGACATCCTCAGAGCATAAGTTCCAGACACTTGTTGTTTGTCCCCTTACCAATATCTAGCAGCCCTCAGGGCGTCGTGCAAAACACCAGTTCCTGCTCATCTGAAGATCTTTACACTTGCTACGGCTTCTACACGAGGCCCCCAAATCTTTGTGCAATGACCTCCTTCTTGCCAACCAGGCCTCAAACCAAATGTCACCTTGCTTGAACACCCTGTCCAGATTAGCAGCCCCCTCAATCCTATTGCGAAGTTTTATTTCTATCATGATACTTCACTCCATATTATATCATCTTGTTTATTGATTTTTTTTGTTCAGTGCCATTTCTTGCTCCCCACGCCCACCATACTCTTGGCTTCATAAGATTAAGAACCCTGTCTGTCTTGCTCGCTGCATTTACCCCCAGTTCTTAGACAAGGGATAGATTCTCAATAAATATCCCATGAAGGATGGACAATGGATGAACACATGGATCTTTGTCCTCCTAAGAGAAGGCCCCTGCCATGTTTTAAGTCCTATGAAGCAATAAAGATCTCCATAACTATGCTGTCATCCTCTACCCCCTTGAAATCCAGCCAACAGGATTGAGGAGACCATGTTGCACCCAGAACATCCAATAAGCCATTCACAGGGTAACTGATTATTTGTATAGAGCCCTGCTCTTTGCTCACCTGCACAGATTCATTCCAACTGACAGCATCTCAATGAAAGCTCCTCCTCTCTGGAGCACAGAGGGGGTGACCATGAATGGTTCAGAACCTAACAGTGTAGGGGGCACAGCTTGGCCCCAGGCCCAAGAACTATAAAACTGCTCTTTCCTACTGATAAAATATTTCCACTCTGAGAGTGTTCCCAAGGAAATAATCCCAAAGTGAGCAGGGCTTGGTGAAGAGAGACACTATACATGACAGTGCACAGAGTTAAAAACATCTCCAACACTCAGCAGCCAGGAAACAGCTGTGCAGGCCCTGTGGCGCATCGTACAGGTGCACAGCCCCTTACCCAAAGCCCATACAGCCTGATATATTCTGGAAATAAAGTGGTTCCAATTTTAGAAAAGCTATACATTGCTTCTACTTTATTGCATATCCCACCCAGCCAAGTACCGGGAAGCCCACACTCAAACACACTAACACTGTAGCAAAGCAGATGCATAGCCACCCTGAGCGGAATAAATGATGAATACAGAGAGCCTCAGACCAATTAAGGTGCAGTTAGGAAAAAGAATTTTGCAGCACAAGAATTTCTGGTTTATGGAGTATTGTAGATTTCTGAGAATACACAGAACTATACAAAAACGATCTTCATGACCCAGATAATCACGATGGTATGATCACTCACCTAGAGCCAGACATCCAGGAATGTGAAGTCAAGTGGGCCTTAGGAAGCATCACTACAAACAAAGCTGGTGGAGGTGATGGAATCCCAGTGGAGCTATTTCAAATCCTGAAAGATGATGCTGTGAAAGTGCTGCACACTCAATATGCCAGCAAATTTGGAAAACTCAGCATTGGCCACAGGTCTGGAAAAGGTCAGTTTTCATTCGATCCCAAAGAAAGGCATTGCCAAAGAATATTCAAACTACCACACAATTGCACTCATCTCACACACTAGCAAAGTAATGCTCAAAATTTTCCAAGCCAAGCTTCTACAGTATGTGAACCATGGACTTCCAAGATGTTCAAGTTGGATTTAGAAAAGGCAGAGGAACCAGAGATCAAATTGCCAACATCTGTTGGATCATCGAAAAAGTAAGAGAGTTCCACAAAAATATCTATTTCTGCTTTATTGACCATGCCAAAGCCTTTGACTGCATGAATCACAACAAACTGTGGAAAATTCTGAAAGAGATGGGAATAACAGACCACCTGACCCGCCTCTTGAGAACTCTGTATGTAGGTCAAGAAGCAACAGTTAGAGCTGGACGTGGAACAACAGACTGGTTCCAAATCGGGAAAGGAGTATGTCAAGGCTGTATATTATCACCCTGCTTATTTAACTTATATGTAGAGTGCATCATGAGAAATGCTGGACTGGATGAAGCACACCTGGAACCAAGATTGCAGGGAGAAATATCAATAACCTGACATATGCAGATGACACCACCCTTATGGCAGAAGTGAAGAACTAAAGAGCCTCTTGATGAAAGTGAAAGAGGAGAGTGTAAAAGTTAGCTTAAAACTCAACATTCAGAAAACTAAGATCATGGCATGCAGTCCCATCACTTCATGGTAAATAAATGGGGAAACAGTGGAAACAGTGAGAGACTTTATTTTGGGGGGATACAAAATCACTGCAGGTGGTGACTACAGCCATGAAATTAAAGGACGCTTGCTCCTTGGAAGAAAAGCTTTGATCAACCTAGGCAGCATATTAAAAAGCAGACATTACTTTGCCAACAAAGGTCCATCTAGTCAAAGCTATGGTTTTCCAGTGGTCATGTATGGAAGTGAGAGATGGACTATAAAGAAAGCTGAATGCCAAAGAATTGATGCTTTTGAACTGTGGTGTTGGAGAAGACTCTTGAGAGTTTCTTCCTTGGGCTGTGAGGAAATCCAACCAGTCCATCCTTAAGGAAATCAATCCTGAATATTCATTGGAAGGACTGATGTTGAAGCTGAAACTCCAATACTTTGGCCACCTGATGGGAAGAGCTGACTCATTGGAGAAGACCCTGAGGCTGGGAGGGATTGGGGGCAGGAGGAGAAGGGACGACAGAGGATGAGATGGTTGGATGGCGTCACTGACTCAATGGAAATGAGTTTGAGGAAACTCTGGGAGTTGGTGATGGACAGGGAAGCCTGGTGTGCTGCAGTCCATGGGGCCGCAAAGAGTCCGACACGACTGAGCGGCTGAACTGGACTGAACAGCAGTAGATGAAGAGTCCAGAGTGCAGCAGAGGACACGCACTATAAACCACGTGCGAAGGGTGTCAGCGGGACCCCTGCTGAACATCAAAGAGATGTTCTCGACAGGGCCCACATTCTTTCTCAGAGGCTTTATCCCTCCTGCAGTAAGAACTCCAGGGCCTCCATTCATGAGGTCAGACTGGACAAATCACTGACCTCTGATTTTTTTTTTCTGGTACAGATGGAGCAGTCAGAAGCAAATGATGCTGAGAAAGTTGTTCTGATCTGGAATTTGGAAAACAGGAACATCCATCCTGGTTAGATTTTTCAAACCATCCTTTCAAAATGCATGGGCTTCCATGTATTTCTCTCAGCCTCCCCTTTTCTCAAGAAAGTGAAATTCCACAAGCTTATTTTCCCTGTTGCTGTAGCTTTCCTGTTTAACAAAATTTTAAGTGTACAACAGGTGTGCACAGCAGATCTCCAGAATGTATTCGTCTTGTGTCACTGAACCGCAGCCACTGAATGCCAGGTTTATTCCTTCCCTGTCCCCTGGCAATCTCCTTCCCACTCTGTGCTTCAGTGATTGACTATTTCAGATACTTCAGATAAGTGGAATCATGGAAAATGTAATCTTTGACTGACTAATTTCATTTAATAAAGAATCCTCCACCCTCATTATTACATATGTCAGGATTTCTTTCTTTTTCAAGGTTGGGTTATAGTCCACTGTGTGTATTGAATTGAAGTCGCTCAGTCGTGTCCAACTCTTTGGGACCCCATGGACTGTAGCCTACCAGGCTCCTCTGTCCTCTTTCATTTCTTTCTTTCTTCATTCATAGATAAACACTGATTTTTTCCCATAGCTTGGTCATAGTGAACAAAGCTGCAGTGAACATCAGAGTACAGATATTTCTTTGAGGTTTTGAGTTCAGTTCCTTTGGATATATAACGAGAAGTGTATTGGCAAATCATATGCTAGCTCTATTTTTAAAATTTTAAGTAACGTTCATACTGTTTTCCATAATGATTGCATCAGGATACATTCCCACCAACACTGGACAAGGATTCCAACATTTCCATATTCTTGCCAACACTTATCCTTTGTTTTGGGCTTTCTTTTGATAAGCACCTTCCTCACCAGTGTGAAATGATATCTCATCGTGGTAATGATTTGCATTTCCCTGATGACTAGTGATTTTGAACATGTTTTCATATGCCATTTGTTCATTTGTGTATTTGTGTGTCTTCTTTGGATGATTGTCTATTCAAGTCCTTTGTCCATTTTTAAATTATGAGTATTTCTGGTCTTCTTGCTGTTGAGTCAGAGGAGTTCTTGGGCTTCCCAGGTGGTGCGGCTGGGAAAGAACTCGCCTGCCAGTGCAGGAGATATAAGAGACGTGGGTTCGATCCCTGGGTAGGAAGAGCCCCTGGAGTAGGAAATGGCAAACCAATCCAGTATTCTTGCCTGGAGAATCCCGTGGACAGAGGAGCCTGGAGGGCTACAGTCTGTGGAGTCACCAAGAGTCAGACTCAACGAAAGAGACTTAGCATGCATGCAGAGGAGTTCCTTACATATTCTTGATATTAACCATTGTCAGGCATAGGGTTTGCAAACACATTCTCTCGTTACATAGGCTGCCTATCTATTGCTTCCTCTGCAGAGACTGTCTTGCTTGATATAATCCCTCTGTTTATTTTTGCTTCTGTGGCCTGTGTTTTTACTGTCACATTACGGAAATTATTGCCAAGACCAGAAATTGCCAAGAAATCAAGAAACTTTTTCCTTATTTTCTGCTTTTAGGAGTGTCACAGTTTCAGATCTAAGACTTTAATTCATTTTGAGCTGGTTTTTGTGCATGGTGTAAAATAAAGGTCTAATTTCCTCCTTTTGCATGCAGATACCCAGTTTTCCCAACATCATTTGTTGAAGAGCCTATTCTTTCTCCATTATGTATTCTTAGCACTCTTGTCAGTTAGTTCCATTGACCTATTTGTCTGTCTTTACACAAATCACTGAAATACTGTGCTCACGGATCAGAAGACAACACCGTTAGTGTCCATTCTACCCAAAGCAATGTATTTAAGTCCAGTATTCTTGCCAAGAAAATCCCAATGGCACATTTCACAGGAAAAGAAAAAACAATCCTAAAATTCATATGGTACCAAAAAAAAAAAAAAAAAAGACTCTGAATAGACAAAGCAACTGCCATTGGTAGGAAAAGTTATTTTAGAAACACACAACAGATAGGTGAGGTCAAGACTGACAAGTGAGGTAGAAATCTGACCTTGAAATAGCTAAACAGATTTCGGGATCTTGGACAAGACTTGTTGCCAAACTAGGCCTCAGTTTCCTCATCTATAAAGTGAGCTTGTTGGATACCGTGCCCTTGAAGGGAACTTTAGGGAAAGTCTGAGTAATGGAAACCCCAGTGGTATTACGTTTGCTGCTGAATATATGAGTTTAGCTAGGTTTTGTTGAAATTATAGTTAACTTTATTGCATAGGTGCTTCTGAAACAAGGATGATCACTTTATTTTACAGAGAAAAAGAACAGGACCCAGCGAGGTATTAAACCTTTTGGAGGAAAAACAAACTCCAACCATCTCTTGCCTTATCTCCAGAGATACTCTAAATCTGTTTGCTCGGTGACATAATCGGTAACATCCAAAATTAGCACCTTCGCTTCTTCCCTCTCCCTCTCCATCATCTCTGAGAGGTCCCACAGATTGGAGAATTGCTTGTAATGATGATGGAATAACTCATTTAAAACATCACAAACTGAGAAAACAAGTTTACTGCCTTATCTTAGAATGGTTTGGGTGTGAAAGGAAAATGGTGTCTTCCACCAAAGAGGGGGAAAAAAGCAATTATCTGAGATGAAAACCCTCAGCCCATCAGTATGCATCTGGAAGATGGAATTCATAGATCAGAGTCAAAGTTCCAGGTCTAGATGGAAAAAAATAATGTCCCTGCATCATTAATTTCAATAGAATCTAAAATAATGGAATGCAGCCAGGCAGAAATACAGTAAAATCTAATGTTCCCTGTTCCCTAAGTCACCTGCTCTGAGTGCAGTGAGGCGAAAGCCGCACTAGCGTTTACAGCTGCCTAGAAACTGTTTTCAAAGCCTCTGGGCTTTTTTCTCTTTTGACCAAGATATATTTCAAACATTCAGAAAAATGCAGAGGACTACAAAATAATACTCAAATACTAACCCAACTTTCATAAAACTTGACATTTTGCCATATACACTTCCAGGGCATTTTAAGGCAATAAAATGTTACAGACACAATTGAGACCCTTCCCTCCCATCCCCCTTCAACCATCCCCAAGTTAATCACTGTCCCAATACTGGTATAGACAGTTCCATGCATATTTTTTGTATACACTACATGTGTGCTGTTCTGTATGTTTTGTCTTATTGTGATAAAACACTCATAGTAAAATTTACCATTTTAATCATTTTTAAAGAGTAACCCCCAGTGCCACTTAGTATGACCCAGGGTTATACAACCATCACATTATCTAATTTCAGGACATTTTCATCAGCCCATAAGGCACACTGTGGCTTTTAAGCAATCACTCCCTCCTCTCCCAGCCCCTAGCAAACATGAATCTCACTCATACCTCTACAGATTTGCCTGTTCTGGACATTTCCTACAAATGGAATCATACAATGTACGATCTTTGCTCTTTTGAGTCTGGCTTCTCCCACTTAGCGTGATGTTTTCCACGTATCGGTACTTCATTCCTTTATGGCCAAATAATACTCCATTTGTGGATATGCTGTAATTGTTTATCCACTCATCTACTGATGGGCATTTAGATTGCTTCTGCTTTTTTGCTATTATGAATAATGCTGCTCTGAAAATTCATATGCTAGTTATTGTGTGAACGACTGTTTTCAGTTCTCTTGGTGGATGCCTAGGAGTGAAATTGCATATGGTAAGCCTATGTTTAACATTTTGAGGAATCACCTGTTTCCAAAACTCTACATGTTTTTATGTTGGTATCATCCTGCATCTACTTTTTTCATTCACTGGTAACGTTCTGGAGAGTCTTCCAATTTAATATTTAGCTATGGTTCCTTTGCCAGTACCCTCGTGCTGGACATTTAGGCTGCTCCCAGTTACCACATGTAACACTGCCGCAAGGAAGTTTCTAAGGTTCCAGGCTATGGACCCACCTGCAAAGCAGCAGACTCCCACAGATGACTCGTGTCTGTTCTTAGTTGACAGCCCCCAGTCTTCCAGAGCCATGTTTCTATGCTGTGAGCAGAGACTCAGGATGAGCAAACTGAAGGGATGCATCAGAACGTGCCCCCCAAATGACAAAGCTCTCGGATCAGAGGGTGGCCAGCGTATTATCAGTCCCAGTTATGGGCCGCCTTCCCTGGAGGCAGATTACCCTTCCCACTCATTGCCCTGTGGCCTGTAGTGCGTCCTTGGAGGAGGCTGGTACAGTTCCTGTCCCCTCCCCAGCCCAGAAATCAGGCTTGGCCATGTGATTGGTGTGACCTGGGGGTGTGAGCAGTAATGATGTAAGTGACATAGGAGCAGGAGCTTTGGGAGCCATCCCCTGCCTCTTCCCCCGACCACAACAACGGCATATCACAGATGAGGAAACTCACTTTCTTCATCTGCAAAATGGGGGTAAGGGCCCCACGAGCTAGCAGAGGCAGCCACCTCTACGATTCTGCTTCTCTGCTGACGCACTCACATGGCCTCTGCCAATCACCCTTCTACAGGCAACTGTTTCCTGAAAAAGGGAGAACAGGAGCAGAGAGGAGAAACGGAAGCCCTCACCACCTGCTATGCAGGGAGCTTCCCGAACCCCATCAGTCCCATTTCTGTTATAGTTCAGGAAGCCAGCAAGGTGCATCTGAGGACTCTCTGTCCTCCCCTGGGCCCCCAACCCTGCTCCTCTGCCAGACTCACAGACTTCTGAGGAGACTGTAGCAGTGGTTCCCTGAAGCCTCCACAGAAGGAGGCATGCTTTTGCCAGTCCCCTTGCCTGACAGAAAGGTCTTTCACTGGGTTGAAATCTGCTTCTTGGAAAATCCACCCTTGACCTTTACTCTTCCCCAGAGAACCCTTCACTTCTCTGGAAGAAAGCACAGAACTTGGGGTCACAAACTTGTATCTGCAACAGACCTCAAAAGCTTGAATGACCTAATTCTCTGTGCCATGTAACACGAAGATGCTGCTGCTGTTGTCATTATTTTATTATTTCAGATCATGACTACTGGAAGTTTACTGTATACCAGACAACATTTTAAGCACTTGAAAGTAAAGTGAAACTTGCTTAGTTGTGTCCGACTCTTTGTGACCCCATGGGCTATACAGTCCAAGGAATTCTCCAAGCCAGAATACTGATGTGAGTAGCTTTTCCCTTCTCCAGGGGATCTTCCCAACCTAGGGATCGAACCCAGGTCTCTTGCACTGCAGGACAATTCTTTACCAGCTGAGCCACAAGGGAAAACCAGGAATACTGGAGTGGGTAGCCTATCCCTTCTCCAGCAGATCTTCCCCACCCAGGGATCGAACTGTGGTCTCTCCTGCATTGCAGTCAGATTCTTTAACAACTGAGCTATCAGGGAAGCCCTTAATTTAAGCACTTGATTCGAAATAATTCACTTAATCATCAAAAACAATACTATAAGATAGATGCTATTATCCCCCACTACACAGAGTAGGGGATTGAGGATCAGAGATGTTAAGTGACCAGCCCAAGGTCACACACCATGGATGTGACAGAAAGTAGGCAGGATACCAGTGTCCATCTCTCCAAGTCATTAATGAGATTAACAAGGCTAACCTTTACCAATCAGCTTAACCTGGTGGCTCAGACAGTAAAGAGTTCACCTGCAATGCGGGAGACCTGGGTTCAGTCCCGGGTTGTAAAGATCCCCTGGAGAAGGAAATGGCAACCCACTCCAGTATTCTTGCCTGGAAAATCCCATGGTTGGAGGTATAATGGAATGCAGCCAGGCAGAAATACAGTAAAATCTAATGTTCCCTGTTCCCTAAGTCACCTGCTCTGAGTGCAGTGAGGCGAAAGCCGCACTAGCGTTTACAGCTGCCTAGAAACTGTTTTCAAAGCCTCTGGGCTTTTTTCTCTTTTGACCAAGATATATTTCAAACATTCAGAAAAATGCAGAGGACTACAAAATAATACTCAAATACTAACCCAACTTTCATAAAACTTGACATTTTGCCATATACACTTCCAGGGCATTTTAAGGCAATAAAATGTTACAGACACAATTGAGACCCTTCCCTCCCATCCCCCTTCAACCATCCCCAAGTTAATCACTGTCCCAATACTGGTATAGACAGTTCCATGCATATTTTTTGTATACACTACATGTGTGCTGTTCTGTATGTTTTGTCTTATTGTGATAAAACACTCATAGTAAAATTTACCATTTTAATCATTTTTAAAGAGTAACCCCCAGTGCCACTTAGTATGACCCAGGGTTATACAACCATCACATTATCTAATTTCAGGACATTTTCATCAGCCCATAAGGCACACTGTGGCTTTTAAGCAATCACTCCCTCCTCTCCCAGCCCCTAGCAAACATGAATCTCACTCATACCTCTACAGATTTGCCTGTTCTGGACATTTCCTACAAATGGAATCATACAATGTACGATCTTTGCTCTTTTGAGTCTGGCTTCTCCCACTTAGCGTGATGTTTTCCACGTATCGGTACTTCATTCCTTTATGGCCAAATAATACTCCATTTGTGGATATGCTGTAATTGTTTATCCACTCATCTACTGATGGGCATTTAGATTGCTTCTGCTTTTTTGCTATTATGAATAATGCTGCTCTGAAAATTCATATGCTAGTTATTGTGTGAACGACTGTTTTCAGTTCTCTTGGTGGATGCCTAGGAGTGAAATTGCATATGGTAAGCCTATGTTTAACATTTTGAGGAATCACCTGTTTCCAAAACTCTACATGTTTTTATGTTGGTATCATCCTGCATCTACTTTTTTCATTCACTGGTAACGTTCTGGAGAGTCTTCCAATTTAATATTTAGCTATGGTTCCTTTGCCAGTACCCTCGTGCTGGACATTTAGGCTGCTCCCAGTTACCACATGTAACACTGCCGCAAGGAAGTTTCTAAGGTTCCAGGCTATGGACCCACCTGCAAAGCAGCAGACTCCCACAGATGACTCGTGTCTGTTCTTAGTTGACAGCCCCCAGTCTTCCAGAGCCATGTTTCTATGCTGTGAGCAGAGACTCAGGATGAGCAAACTGAAGGGATGCATCAGAACGTGCCCCCCAAATGACAAAGCTCTCGGATCAGAGGGTGGCCAGCGTATTATCAGTCCCAGTTATGGGCCGCCTTCCCTGGAGGCAGATTACCCTTCCCACTCATTGCCCTGTGGCCTGTAGTGCGTCCTTGGAGGAGGCTGGTACAGTTCCTGTCCCCTCCCCAGCCCAGAAATCAGGCTTGGCCATGTGATTGGTGTGACCTGGGGGTGTGAGCAGTAATGATGTAAGTGACATAGGAGCAGGAGCTTTGGGAGCCATCCCCTGCCTCTTCCCCCGACCACAACAACGGCATATCACAGATGAGGAAACTCACTTTCTTCATCTGCAAAATGGGGGTAAGGGCCCCACGAGCTAGCAGAGGCAGCCACCTCTACGATTCTGCTTCTCTGCTGACGCACTCACATGGCCTCTGCCAATCACCCTTCTACAGGCAACTGTTTCCTGAAAAAGGGAGAACAGGAGCAGAGAGGAGAAACGGAAGCCCTCACCACCTGCTATGCAGGGAGCTTCCCGAACCCCATCAGTCCCATTTCTGTTATAGTTCAGGAAGCCAGCAAGGTGCATCTGAGGACTCTCTGTCCTCCCCTGGGCCCCCAACCCTGCTCCTCTGCCAGACTCACAGACTTCTGAGGAGACTGTAGCAGTGGTTCCCTGAAGCCTCCACAGAAGGAGGCATGCTTTTGCCAGTCCCCTTGCCTGACAGAAAGGTCTTTCACTGGGTTGAAATCTGCTTCTTGGAAAATCCACCCTTGACCTTTACTCTTCCCCAGAGAACCCTTCACTTCTCTGGAAGAAAGCACAGAACTTGGGGTCACAAACTTGTATCTGCAACAGACCTCAAAAGCTTGAATGACCTAATTCTCTGTGCCATGTAACACGAAGATGCTGCTGCTGTTGTCATTATTTTATTATTTCAGATCATGACTACTGGAAGTTTACTGTATACCAGACAACATTTTAAGCACTTGAAAGTAAAGTGAAACTTGCTTAGTTGTGTCCGACTCTTTGTGACCCCATGGGCTATACAGTCCAAGGAATTCTCCAAGCCAGAATACTGATGTGAGTAGCTTTTCCCTTCTCCAGGGGATCTTCCCAACCTAGGGATCGAACCCAGGTCTCTTGCACTGCAGGACAATTCTTTACCAGCTGAGCCACAAGGGAAAACCAGGAATACTGGAGTGGGTAGCCTATCCCTTCTCCAGCAGATCTTCCCCACCCAGGGATCGAACTGTGGTCTCTCCTGCATTGCAGTCAGATTCTTTAACAACTGAGCTATCAGGGAAGCCCTTAATTTAAGCACTTGATTCGAAATAATTCACTTAATCATCAAAAACAATACTATAAGATAGATGCTATTATCCCCCACTACACAGAGTAGGGGATTGAGGATCAGAGATGTTAAGTGACCAGCCCAAGGTCACACACCATGGATGTGACAGAAAGTAGGCAGGATACCAGTGTCCATCTCTCCAAGTCATTAATGAGATTAACAAGGCTAACCTTTACCAATCAGCTTAACCTGGTGGCTCAGACAGTAAAGAGTTCACCTGCAATGCGGGAGACCTGGGTTCAGTCCCGGGTTGTAAAGATCCCCTGGAGAAGGAAATGGCAACCCACTCCAGTATTCTTGCCTGGAAAATCCCATGGTTGGAGGAGCCTGGCAGGCTACAGTCCATGGGGGTTGCAAAGAGTCAGACTTCACTTCACTTAATCAGCCTTTACCAAGCCCCTAATTTGGGCTCAGCACTTGTGATATGCAGATTAATAGCCCCTCAGAGATATCCTGCCTTAATCCCTAGAACCTATGTATATATATCATCTTACCTGGCAAAAGGGACTTTGCACATGTGCTTAAGTTAAGGACCTTGATATGGAAAGATTATCCTGGACGGTCTGGATCTAAACTGCAGAATCGGTCTAACTACATGGGCTCTTGAAGGCCAAGAATCTTTCCCAGATGAGGTCAGAAAGAGATGTGACCATGGAAGAAAAGGTTCTCAATAAATGGAACCTCCTCTCCCCCTTTATAATCTTTAGAGTTTTCTTTTTAATGCTTTGTCATCTCCATTGGCAGTCATTTCTTGGAAGCCTCACCAGCAGCCCAGGCTACAGAGATTCTAAAGTCATTGGTCTGGAGTGCAACCACGACATTGACATTTTTAAAACTGCTCAGGGATTCTAACTGGCAGCCAAGTTTGCAAACCCTAGGTCTGCAGCAGTATCATCCAAGACACAGACGGCTGACTTTATTCCAATCCTGAATTCTCAGAAATCAGACACAGACAAGGGCTTCCTCCAAAATACATTAATGAGCAAAAAGGCTTTGTGGCACTCTCTCTCTCTCTCCCCCAAGTCTTGCACAGTACCTCTTAGAGTCAGCAATTCCCAAATTATTACAAGTGAGAAATTAGTGGCGCCACGTTTCTATATGCAACAAGAGCGTGCACTTCCACTGTTGCATCTTCTACATGAGGCTCTTTACACTTGCCTTCCACAACTGTACCCCACTGCTGGCTCAAGGCACCCACGTTTCCGTTTTCCAGACCAAAATACCTGGACTCAGAGCGACACATGCTTCAGAAAAGCGCAAGCCACGCTGGAAATCAGGTCTCAACCCCCAAACTTGACTTGTTCAGTCCACTGGCGCCTCCTGAGCAAGTTCCTTACCTCTCTGAGACTCAGTTTCTCTGCCAAACAGAGGCTGTTGGCAGTACCTCGAGGTTAGAAGCAGATGCCACCAAGAGCCTGCAGGTAAGTGGGACCAGCACTTGGCCCTGCTGCTCGACCCGAAGCCTAGCTCTTCACAAGGGGGCTCTCCCCCCGACAGAGACCAACAGCAGCTCTACAGAGCAACAGAAAGAGGTGGACGGTGGTACTGGGTTGTCCTGCAGTCGGTTCCCAAACTTTACTGTGAGTCAGAATCCCCCAGAGGGCTTGTTAAAGCGTAGATTGCTGAGCCCACCCACAGGGTTTCTGAGTCAACAGGTCCAGGGCGGAGCCAGAGAATCTGCATTTTTGACTGCTGGTTCTGTTCTGAAGGCCTTTTGAGGGTGCCGAGGAGGGAGTCAGTCAGCGCCTCTCACACACAAAACTTCCTCCAACTCCTCCTTCAGCATTCCTCTCTCTGCAGAGCTCTGTCCTTTGTGAACCTGCTCAGATCTCTGCCCTCTTTCCTACTCATTCTCATTTTGTGCAAATCCTAGAAGTGGACAGTCACACTCCTGTCCCTTCACCAGCCCCTCAAGTAGCGCTGCCTGGCCCGGGGGACTTCCGCCTTGCTCCTCTCCACGCCACATGAGCGGCACCAGCCAAGGGCGCTCCTTGTAACAGACAAGGGGCAAGCAGGGCCAGCCGTGTGGTTTTTATCGCTTTTGCCCTCACATATACTACCACCGCTAAATCAGTTAAAATGTGTGGTGCAAATATTGTGTGTCAGACACTACTGTGGATCCAGCAGTGGACGGGAGGGCCTACTTCTGTCCTTGAACTCACAGTACAGTGGGGCTGGGGAAGGCATAGGGAGAGACCACTACGAGGAAGGAGCAATGGCAGTGGCCATTTCTGTAACAGGATCTGTGGGAGCCCAGAAGCCAGAATCAAAGCAGGGTGGGCTTCTCAGGGGAGGTAGCATTTACGCTGACACCCGAAGGATAAATAGGAGTTGATCAAAGAGGCAGGAGGAGAAGTTTCCAAGCAAAGAGAGATGCATGTACAAAGGCCCAGAAGCAAGAGAAAGAGAAAGAATATTCATGTCACCAAATCCACCCATGAAGGAAGAGATGAGCCGCCTGTGTGGATGAGAAGAATGTGCGTGTAAACAACTGGCTCTCCAAAGCACAAGGGAAGATGACCTGCCTTGTGCTGTCATCTGTCAACTGAGTTCTGTTTGGAAGACAGTAATACACAAAACAAGCTTCCCTAGTGGCTCAGTGGTAAAGAATCTGCCTGCTAATGCAGGAGATTCTGGTTCAATCCCTGGGTTGGGAAGATCCCCTGGAGAAGGCAAACCACTCCAGTATTCTTGCATGGGTAATCCCTTGGAGAGGGAAGCCTGGCAACTGCAAAGAGTTGACATGACTTAGCAACTAAATAACAATACACAAAATGGTATCCATCGATATGGACCACTGCCAATGAATGTGCGTCCCCTCCTCACCGCACCAGGAAGGGAAGCCCGTGGAGGCTTTAGACACACAGATATACTGGTCCTCCCTGCAGCCCCAGGAGGGCCTTTGTGAGCACAACTTTCTATGCTTCCTGGAGGAGGAGACCAAGGCTCCAGAAGGTCACACAATTTGTCCTGGGTCACACCCAGGCAAGTGAGGAGCTGAGGTTTGAATCTACACAGGTTGGCCCAGGTTGTTTTCACTTAGCCTCTATGCCTTACTGGCTCAGGAGAATAAAAAGCACAGGCACGTTTTCTCCTTCTCCTCACTTCAGCCCCACCATCACTGAGAATGCTCTGACGAGCAAGGCCACAGGGAACGGAGCGCCGCCCCAGGCCCCGAGAGACACCCAGACCACATGGGCTGCATCTGCATTGGGACCGATCCCTTGGCATCGGGTATACATAAGTGCGTCATTCTTCCTGAGGTGGCTGGTGTCACTCCGAGTTCTGGTATGGGACAAAACTAGGTTCACATTCTACTTCCAGTCCCTACAAGCCGCATTCTCTCTTCTTCATAAACCTCCATGTCCCACCTACGAAGAGATACCACACTCGCCCCAGGGGCCTACTGCTGGGAGGAAGCAAGGAGGCTTATGTGTACCGAGCATGTGCCCAGCACAGAAGCAGAACCCAGGCAAGGACACGCGGGAGGCTTTCATGCTCAGGGGTGGACTGACCCTGGGGTGTCTAAACTCACCGAGCTGAGGGCCGCCAGTCCCCACTACGGAGACGTCACCAGGATAACCACCACTTTGTGGGTGCCAGTCTGGTTGTCAACTGGTCTCGCAGACAATCCCGTGAGACCTGTGCCCATCTCATTCCTGCCTTATTCGGGCTCCTTATTTCAAATACAGCCTGTTAGAACACAGTAAGTTCAGGTGTTCATCAGGACTGCCATAACAAAGTACCAGAGACTGGTCCTGGGTGAAACAGCAGAAATGTATTTCCCTACAGTTCAGGAGCCATAAGTCCAAGGTGAAGACGCGGGAAGCTGGCTTTTCTGAGGCCTCTCTACTTGACTTGCAGAGGGTCTTCGTACTGTCTTCCCTCTGCATGTGTTATTGTGTAAATATGTGCAAATATTATGTAAATGTCATCCTGTCCTCTTCTTATAAGACTGCAGTCATACTGAATTACAGCCCACCCTGATGACCTCACTGAAATTAATTATCTCTTAAAGACACTATCTTTAAATACAGTCATAATCTGATGTACCAGGGCTTAGAACGTTAACACGTGAGTTACATACGTGCATCTGGTACAGTGCTTGGCATACAGGAAGCACTCAGTAAGTGATGCCAAAGGTGAGGGTGATGATGAAGATGATGACACGCTCCCGACTGGGAACTACTGCAACAGGATGACAAGCCATCAGTGCCCATTAGGAAGCTGCTCTGGGTTTGACTGGGACTGATCCTTTGGGATCAGGATCTGGGAAGGCCTGGATTTGGGAAGCCATGCACCAGATAAATTTGTACATCCACTGACTTTGTATTCAGAGCCATGTGGCTTCACACCCTCATGATAACATTCACTAGCTGGAGATTCTGAGCAAACCCACTTAGTTAAGCCTCAACTTCTCTCACGCAACAAGGTAACAACTGCCAAGGACCTTGCAGTGAGAGATCCCCAATGCTGGATCTTTCCTCCATCTGTGAGCAGAAAGACCAGTTTTGAGTGGCATTAGAGCTGTCTACCAGTGATGACTTTGGGCAAGCCACACCTGGGTGCTCAGATGCTTCAGCTCTTGCCTGGGAATGACCATCCCAATCCCAAGGGTTGTCATAAGGTGGGAATGAATCAAGGTAAATGAAAGTGCTTTGCTACCTGCAGAGCATCCTGTACAGGTGAGATGTCAGCCCCCTTTTGAGACACAAGTCTTCAAAGGTCTTTGTGAGAAGGTGCCCACACCCACACACCCAATTCCAAGAAAAACACAAGAGGTGGGGGCCGTGTGGTTTCATCCTTCATGACTCACAGAGGCCACTCCTGCTGGGTATTCAAATTCTGTGGCTAGAGGAGCTGTGCTTTTTGACTATTCACCCACACCCACTCCTCTCTTGTCCAGAGGGAGGGAGTGGAAGGCCAATGTGACTTGGAAATTTATCCCAAGGCTGTGAGATTCTTTGGGGAGGCAGGTGCTAGGATGTAAATAAGGACATCAGGAGGGGGCATGAATTTTCTGGTCAGTAAAGGAGGAGACTGACGCTGAAGCTGAAGCTCCAATACTCTGGCCATCTGATGCAAAGAGCTGACTCACTGGAAAAGACCCTGATGCTGGGAAAGATTGAAGGCAGGAGGAGAAGGGGATGAAAGAGGATGAGACAGTTGGATGGCATCACCAACTCAATGGGCGTAAGTTTGAGCAAGCTCCGGGAGTTAGTAATGGACAGGGAAGCCTGGCGTTCTACAGTCCATGGGGTCACAGAGAGTCAAACATGACTGAATGACTGAACTGAACAGAAAAGAGGAGAGGATGTCCATCCTTGACAGCAGGAAATCCAAGTAGAAAAGTCCAGGAGATGGTAGGGGATACTGCTTCCCAGGTAGCACAAAAGATCCCAGGTTGGGGTCAGGAGATAAATAATAAAGAAAGATGTTACCTATAGTAAGGCTGGAATTGCAGATAGGAGAAGGGGGGAGAAGAAGAAATGAAACAGCAGGAAAGGAGGGGAAGGAGAGGGAGTAAAGGGCAAAGCCTCAGAGAATGCCAATATTTAGGATCTTAGGGAAAATAGGAGCTATAGGATTAGACAGATAAAGCTGTCAGAGAGAAAGAGAGCCATGCCAGGGTTGGGAGATGTCTTAGTCAGCACAGGTTGCCAGAGCAAAAGACCATAGCCTGGGAGGCTGAAATGATAGAAGTTTATTTTCTCACAATTCTAGAACCTGGAAGTCTGAGATCAGGGTGCCAGCATGGTTGGGCTCTGTGAAGGACCTTCTCCCAGGCTTGAAGACAGACCCCTTCCAGTTGTGTCCCCACAGCGTAGAGAAAGAGAGCTAGTTCGCTAGTATCTCTTCTTATAAGGGCACTAAACATATTGGAACAGGGCCCCACTCATGACTTTATTTAACTTTAAGTACACCCTTAAAGGTTCTGTCTCCAGATGCAGTCACACTGGGGCTAGGGCTTCAACATATGAATTTAGGAAGGAACACCATTCAGTCTGGACTTCCCAGGTAGCACTAGTAAAGAATCGCCTGCCAGTGCAGGAGATGTAAGAGATGCAATTTGATCCCTAGGTTGGGAAGATTCCCTGGAGGGGGAAATGACAACCTGATCCAGTATTCTTGCCTGGAGAATCCCAGGGACAGAGGAGCCTGGTGGGCTACAGTCCACAGGGTCACAAAGAGTCAGGGATGACTGAAGCAACTTAGCATGTACCATTCAGTCTATTGTAAGAGGGCAGAGGGGACATGGAAAAGGGAAGACAGCAGCCCAGCCAGGGGGGTCCTGGCATCACACTGGGCCTAGAAACCACACTACTAAGAGTCATCACCTGGTAGCAAGAACCCTGTGTGCAGATCTGTCTGGGCCACACTGGAGGTGGATGGGACAAGCCCCTTTCCCTGTCTGGTCCCAGTTTCCCTGTGTTTATAGTACTGGAGGGGATGCTAGTCTCCTAGCAGGCTCTCAATGCAAGGGGTGAATGCCCCTAGGGCTCAAAGAAGAGTCAGAAATTCTTTAAACAGGCCCATTCAAGGTAAAAATAAGGGTTGGGGGATAATACAAAGGTCAGCGGCTTGAGACCCTCCCCTAAGAGCAAGGGACTCTTGACTCAGCCTACCTAGAAGCAACATTAGAAGTAGTTGCCTAGAGCAGACTTTGTGCTTGAAGAAAAGAAAGAGGGGGCTGCGTTTATCCCACCCACCCAACTCTATCTCACTCTGAAACAAGAAGCTGAGTAGTGTTTAACTTCAGATTAAATTTGAGAGCCATCATTTTTAAAAAGCTGACTCCTATTTATATGCCTGTTTAGCTAAGAGATTGGCTGTTTCATGATGTGACTCTGTGGGTCTCAGATTGTCATCCATCCAGCAGAGTCTGTCTTGGTGCCCACAACTATAGACTCAGGTCATGGAAGGGCTCCCTGCAATAGGAGAGATAGGCTAGGAAGAGCTGAAGTTAGGAGAAGCATAAAGGACAGGAGGAGCACAGAAGAGGGTTATATAATTGAGCCTGGATGTTGGCAGGGGAGAGATCTGGGAGGCCTCATGGAGGAGGTGATTTCTGAGCTGGGAACTGGAAGAGTTCTACAGGTGAAACAGGGGGCAGAGGGAGGGCAACATTCTAAGGAAAAAGCCTAGGAGTAAGATCAAAGAAGATGCCTTTGACCTGTTCCAAGTTCAGGAAGGAAAAAAGACAGGCCAACAGAGCCAGAACATGAAGAACCTAGAAGGCTGTGCTGAAGAGTGCACTCCTTCCTGAGGGCAGTGGAGAGTCAGCAAGGAATCTAAGCACGAGAGTGAATCTGACTTGATTCGTTCTCTCTTTGTATTTTCTGAGGAAGTGGAATTGCACCTTGGATGCAGAAAATATCCTCATGGTATTCATCATCCACTTTGACGAGTTTCCCTCTTCTGTTTCCACCTTTGATTTGCTTTTTGTTGAGACAGTGGAATTTTACAGTTCAGTTTCCGCAAATCTGCAAGGCGCACATAAAATGAGGTTACAGCAGTTGTTTTATAGAACAGAATGAAGAGCAAAAATCACCTATCTCACTTTATAAAGCTACTATAACCCTGATACTGAAACCTGACAGGGATGGTGTCATAAAATAAAGTGTAAGACAAATTTCAGTATGGCCACAGAGTTTTTTAACTGTTATACAAAATGGTGTTGATTTTAACTCAGCAAGCAATGCGTAAAATATATAATATCCAAGTATTACAAGAATATTCCTTCAGACAACCTGTTAATGTGCTATACCGGGAATGGACTGAAACGTGTTCCCCTAAAATGCATCATATAGTGAAGTCCTGACTCTCAGCATCTCATAATATGACTATATTTAAAGACAGAGTCTTCAAAGAGATAATTCAGTTAAAATGAGGTCATTAGGGTGGGCCCTAATCTAATAGGCTTCCCGGGTAGTTTGAACAGTAAAGAATCTGCCTCCAATGCGGGAGATCTGCATTTGAACTCTGGGTCAGGAAGATACCCTGGAGGAGGAAGTGGCAACACACTCATCAGTTCTTACCTGGAGAATCCCATGGACAGAGGAGCCTGGTGGGCTATAGTCTATGGGGTCACAAAAAGTTGGACATGACTGAATGACCAACATTTTCACAATCCAATAGGACTGGTGTCTTTATACAATCTGGAGATCTGGACACAGATACAGAAGGAAGAGGCTATGAAGACACAGGGATAAGAAGGCCATCTATAAGCCAAAAAGAGAGGCCTCAGAAGAAACCAACCCTTAAACTGAAGAAAGCAGGGAAAACCAACAGACCATTCAGGTACAACCTAAATCAAATCCCTTATGATTATACAGTGGAAGTGACAAATAGATTCAAGGGATTAGATCTGACAGAGTACCTGAAGAACTATGGACGGAAGTTCGTGACACTGTACAGGAGGCAGTGATCAAAACCATCCCCAAGAAAAAAAACGCAAAAAGTCGAAATGGCTCTCTGAGGAAGCCTTACAAATAGCTGTGAAAAGAAGAGAAGTGAAAGGCAAAGGAGAAAAGGAAAGATATATTCATTTGAATGCAGAGTTCCAAAGAATAGCAAGGAGATATAAGAAAGCCTTCCTCAGTGATCAATGCAAAGAAACAGAGGGAAACAATAGAATGGGAAAGACTAGAAGTCTCTTCACGGAGAAGGCAATGACACCCCAGTCCAGTACTCTTGCCTGGAAAATCCCATGGATGGAGGAGCCTGGTAGGCTGCAGTCCATGGGATCGCGAAGAGTCGGACAGGACTGAGCGACTTCACTTTCACTTTTCACTTTCATGCATTGGAAAAAGAAATGGCAACCCACTCCAGTGTTCTTGCCTGGAGAACCCCAGGGATGGGGGAGCCTGGTGGGCTGCCGTCTATGGGGTCGCACAGAGTCGGACACGACTGAAGCGACTTAGCAGCAGCAGCAGCAGCAGCAGGGGTCTCTTCAAGAAAATTAGAGATACCAAGGGAACATTGCATGCAAAGACGGGCTCAATAAAGGACAGAAACGGTATGGACCTAACAGAAGCAGGAAGTATTAAAAAGAGAAGTTAAGAATACACAGAAGAACTATACAAAAAAGATCATGATGCAGACAACCATAATGGTGTGATCACCAGCCTAGAGCCAGACATCCTGGAATGCAAGGTCAAGTGGGCCTTTGGAAGCATCACTACGAACAAAGCTAATGGAGATGATAAAATTACAGCTGAGCTATTTCAAGTCCTGAAAGATGATGCTGTGAAAGTCCTTCACTCAATATGCCAGCAGATTTGGAAAACTCACCAGTGGCCACAGGACTGGAAAAGGTCAGTTTCCATTCTGATCCCAAAGAAAGGTCATGCCAAAGAATGTTGAAACTACTGAAAAACTGCACGCATCTCACACACTAGCAAAGTAATGCTCAAAATTCTCTAAGCCAGGCTTCAACAGTATGTGAACCGTGAACTTCCAGATGTGTGGGCTGCCGTCTATGGGGTCGCACAGAGTCGGACAGGACTGAAGCGACTTAGCAGCAGCAGCAGCAAGAATAACTTAGATGTAGAAAAGGCCCAGAGCTTTTCTCCTTTCTTTCCCAGCTGTCTCCTTCTCTTCCCTCATAGATTTATTTCCCTTTCCTCTTCATCTCTGCTTTAGCTGTTCTTGCCATCTTTCTCAGCGTCCTGAATACAATTAGTAGACAGAAAACTCTTGTTGTTTTCCTCTAGTTGCTCAGTTGTGTCCTTCTCTTTGAAACCCTATGGACTGCAGCATGTCAGGCTTCCCTGTCCTTCACCATCTCCTGGAGTTTGTTCATACTCATATCCATTGAGTTGATGATGCCATCCAACCATCTCATCCTCTGTCATCACCTTCTTCTGCCCTCAATCTTACCCAGCATTGGGGTCTTTTACAATGAATCAGCTCTTCACATCAGGTGGCCAAAGTATTTGAGCTTCAGCTTCATCATCAGTCCTTCCAGTGAATATTCAGAGTTGATTTCTTTAGGATTGACTGATTTGATCTCCTGGCAGCCCAAGGGACTCTCAAGAGTCTTCTCCAACACCACAGTTTGAAAGCATCAATTCTTTAGCACTCAGCCTTCATTATGGTCCAATACTATCCAAAACAACTCATAATTGAATAGTTTGCATGCCAAGCCACCCTTACCTGCTGCCAGTGTGACAGTGTGAAGTAAACAGGCTGATCTATGCTATTAATGTGCATCTCCAGAAAAAGTTCATATTTTCCCCATTCTGGGGCTTTCCCTACCAATATTATGAAATAAATTAATATTATGAAATTAAAGAGAATGCATATATTTCCATCTGAATAGAAATTGTTCATGAATAACTTGGTTAATGATGTTGCTTAAAAAAAAAAAAAAAAAAAAAACACTGCCGAGTGATAATTGTATCCTTTTCCTGTACCTGTATTTAAAACATCAGCAGCAGCAAGGAAGACTAGATGAACTATCACATGACTCACTCAAATGTCATTTTCATGTTCCTTTGAGCAAGCCCCTCTGTGTGAGTTTGAAACTGGCTAAGCCCTTTACTTCTTCTACAGCTTCTGTGGCTTGCTGCTACTGCTGCTAAGTCGCTTCAGTCGTGTCCGACTCTGTGCGACCCAATAGATGGCACCCCACCAGGCTCCCCCATCCCTGGGATTCTCTAGGCAAGAACACTGGAGTGGGTTGCCATTTCCTTCTCCAGTGAAAAGTGAAAGTGAAAGTGAAGTTGCTCAGCCTGTCCAACTCGTTGCAACACTGTGGACTGTAGCCTATCAGGCTTCTCCATCCATGGGATTTTCCAGGCAAGAGTACTGGAGTGGGTTGCCATTTCCTTCTCCAGCAGATCTTCCTGACCCAGGGATCAAACCTGGGTCTCCTGCATTGCAGGCAGACGCTTTACCCTCTGTGGCTTAGGGGTTCCTATTACAGGAAAAGAGCAAGTCCAGTCTGGTAAACTGCACAGAGATACACCTGAAGTTCCAGAAACAGCTATTCCAAGTGAGATTTCCATAGTAGGCTGAAGTTTGTCCCTCTGGAATTTTCCATAAAGGGGTAAGGAAAAAGTCTCCCTGATCTTGTTCTCTTGTGTCTACTGTTCATTTGAAGATTAAGATTATTTATGTTCAGAGAGCGCTGTAGCCACTTAGATAGCTCTCGGCAGGCGGAGGGCTGGTGGGATGCACTCGTGTTTATCACTGGCACCAGAACAAGCATCACAGAAATGCAAGCTCCTTGGCTTACCTCCCAAACTCTGCTTTCTCTCCAACTGACTTCAAGCCACTTTGTAAACTGTTTTGTTGTTTGAGGAGAACATTTCTCTCTGGGTTATGGTTCTGCAGGAGCCAATATTTTAACACTCTTCTTCTGGAAAGCTTCCCATTTCTAATGCTTTCCCCTCGTTGGAGTCTTCTTTGAAGCAGAGAACATGGCATAGGCCGGAGATGACCTATCGGGATTGTTTCCCTCTTGAGGTCTGGGCACGTGCGTGAGTGTGAATGTGTGTGTGTGTGTGTGTGTGTGTGTGTGTGTGTGTGTGTGTGTGTGTATTGGGTAGTTGTTTCACTGGGTCCTTAGAATATGGTGTAATATTGACCGGGATCCTGGATCCACTCCTGGAACATTTCACACTGAGGAAGGCTCTCCATAGTGACAGATCCAACTAATATCCCCAAATGATATCAAGTCATTGGGCGATTATGTGCCTGGGATCCGCTAGAGATAATGGAATGGTAGACTCCAGTCTGAACTTGTCCTACCCAACCTTGATACCTGTTTCAGTTACCTTGGACTTTTCACTGCTCCACACACAACTTAAAGTGGTTCCTATTTTTGTGTCTTTGCCTCCATAGTATCCCAGTACTGGAATATTCACCCCAGTCTTCAGTGATTTACTGTGAAGCCCTTAATCTCCCCAGACATCTGCAGATCGTAGCTGCTCTTGTAGTTGTTTCTTCACCATGAGCACTAGATATGATGTGTTGTGCATTGTTGCTTGTAGATTAGAGATAAGAAACTTTAGCCGTAGGTCAATACTCTCAAAGTCCTCCTACCCAGTGTCCTTTTCATATAAGGAAGAAAGAGAAAAATCAAGTGACTGTGTATTCAGAACCTGACTTCTAACCGCACCATTTTGCCTGGTTTTGTTCTGGCTTTCCAACCAGACTGTGTGCTCTGAAGACAGGGACCTGTCTTCTTTTCAGTTATACACGCCCGCACCTCGCAGCAGAGTACACGGCACACAGTTGCTTGTTGTTCAGTCACTCAGTCGTGTCCAGCTCCTTGTGACCCCGTGGACTGCTGCACCCCAGGCTTCCCTATCCTTCACTGTCTCCCACAGTTTGCTCAAACTCATGTCCATCGAGTTGAAGATGCCATCCAACCATCTCATTCTCTGTTGCCTTGTTCTTCTCCTGCCTTCAATCTTTCCCGGCATCACAGGCTTTTCCAGTGAGTTGGCTCTTGGCATCAGGTGGCCAAAGTATTGGAGCTTCAGCTTCAGCATCAGTCCTTCCAGTAAATATTCAGGGTTGATTCTGGTTTTGTTCTGGCTTTCCAACCAGACTGTGTGCTCTGAAGACAGGGACCTGTCTTCTTTTCAGTTATACACGCCCGCACCTCGCAGCAGAGTACACGGCACACAGTTGCTTGTTGTTCAGTCACTCAGTCGTGTCCAGCTCCTTGTGACCCCGTGGACTGCTGCACCCCAGGCTTCCCTATCCTTCACTGTCTCCCACAGTTTGCTCAAACTCATGTCCATCGAGTTGAAGATGCCATCCAACCATCTCATTCTCTGTTGCCTTGTTCTTCTCCTGCCTTCAATCTTTCCCGGCATCACAGGCTTTTCCAGTGAGTTGGCTCTTGGCATCAGGTGGCCAAAGTATTGGAGCTTCAGCTTCAGCATCAGTCCTTCCAGTAAATATTCAGGGTTGATTTGCTTTAGGAGATCACACAGTAGGCTCAGCAAATGCTTGGTTCTGGAGAGGAGTGGTTTTTATGAACTTCCAGGAAATTGGGCTGATTCAGATTGCTAAGTGATTCAAATTGCTTGGGCAGCAGCAGGCAACCCCCCTGTTAGAACCATTGTGCCTGGTTCTAACGACTGCACTGGAGGGTCCTCAGAACAAGCAAAACACCTGAAAGGATGGAAGAACTTCCGTATGAGGATAATATGTATATAATCATGGAAGATCAGGGCTGGAAGGGACTTTGAAGCCATGTAAGCCTCCGGTCTCTACATTTTACTGAGGGGAAAAAAAAATTTCGTAACTGAAAAGACTCTGTGCTTTGTATTTTATTTCTTATTTCTTATTTTAGAAAGGTCAAATTATTTTCAGGACCCACCATGTCTCCTTTATCCCCTTGATGCCTAGGAGACAGGAACATCTAGCTATAGCTTTGTTCTGCTACCTAACAGTTTACCTGGGTGAGTAGTAAGTCCTTGTAGATAGAGATCAGATTGTAATATCAACCTCAAGTTGATTTTATTTCAATAAAAAGGTGATTATCATTGCTCTGTATAACATTTATGCTAAATATTTTTAATTGATTCTTTTGAATCCATCTCCAAAGCACATGCAATAAGAGTTACCTGGCTCAGAGTATAAAAGGAATACTGTCAGAGTTTAATAAATTTTTAAAAGTAATTAAGAACCTATGGTTTAATACACTCAAGCAAATTACTATTTTTCTTTTTTTCCCCACTGAAGGCATCATTATATAGGTAATTTCCTATGAATGTGAGCAGAGCAACTGTATGACAAGGTTGACAGCCTAATTAGGGGATTAGGAATTCTAAGTTTTAATTCTGTTTTTAACATCAATTTATAAAGAGGATCAGACAGAATTTTATAATCACATTTCCCATTAGTTAAGGTAAAATAATACCATTAACTGATGTGGCAATCAACTTGAACTAAGACTGTTAAAAAGAATTGAACTAATAAACAAAATCTTTGAAGTTTGCAGAAAATCAGAATCTGTAACATAACAATGTATTAGAAAACTGAGTGAGACTTAAAGAGATCATAGTCACCTTGATTTTGTACCATTTTCCTTGCTGAAACACCATAGTAGAGCCTACCTTCTGCATTCTTTTAATCTTTAAGTAAATTCATGATTTCTTCTAGTTTATATGGTTTAAAGCATTCTACATTAACAGAATATATTTTTGATTTACTAGAAATATATTATTCAGAATTTCAAAAATGGGTTCCATTTTAACATCAGAAAATGGGTAATACCTTAATTGTAGGTTTTTAAATTTCACTTTGCCTTTTACTGCTTCTTCCTGCTTCTTACTGTTAGCATTTTGTATAATAAGTACCAAACCTTCTAGTCTTCAAACAGTCCTCCTAAAAACTGCCAGCTATTTGTAGTCCTTTCTCCTCTATTTTGCTTTAATGGCTGCTTTTAAAGCTGTTAGAAATTAAAGGCTGCCACAACTGAATGTGTATATGGCAATTTGTCCAAATTGACTTATTAATGCGGCCTAGTGGGTGATGATGAGCCATCTGGCCCCATTTCTTAGGAAATATCCTCCAAGACAATGATTTCTGGGAAAAGATTCAATTATCTTTCAGCTAAAAAAAGAAAAAAAAAAACTCTAGAGTTGGTGGGTTCGACCTGTGGATTAATTATTGTGAATCCATAGTTTATGAGGCTTTGTCCTTTAATACTGCATTTCTTTCTACTGCACAAGAAAATTAACACAAATTAGCCCCAGGTTGATATTTTATACACAGGCTCAGAATACTACTCCTTGAAGGAAATTTATCATTCTGCAAAGATGAATGTGGTTAGAGTTAGTTGAATATACAGATTTCCTTTTGGCTTTAAGCTTTGAGGAGAATGCAATGCTTTCTCTCCATATTTTCCATATAGCTCCCAGAGGAAAGAGGGACCAGCTTTAGGACCCAACATCAAGCTATCAATACCTCATTTTATAAGTGTAAATAAGGCCATTGTCGTCCTTGGCCCATTGAATGTCATTCCATAGTCAAAGAGACCTTAGATACTTCATCTGTAATATTAGAGTAAAAGATAAAGTATATTTCTTTTTTTTTTACTGCCTTGCTCCCAGTTTTTCATTTCTAAATGGATATGCTTATAAAAATGCAAGCAGCCTCAACTCTCTTTATTATTAAATGCTGGATAAGACCCTATCACAATAAAAATGAGCAGGAGAAAACAGCTATCACAAGTAAATTGCCTGTTAATCAACTGTATTATACACTCCTGTACAGCTTCTTTATACCCTAGAAACAACTTGAGTTCCCTTTGGGGAAAAATGTGGCCAATATGATGCAAAAAATGTTAGAAGTACACAAATTGCTCCTTTTTTTTTTTTTTTTTTTTTTAGTAAATGTGCTAAACTTTACCTTATTTTTTTAAAGTAAGGCATGTGTGCGTGCATACCTGCTCAGTCGTGTCCGACACTTTGCCACCCCATGGACCCTTTGTATCCCACCAGGGTTCTCTGTCCATGGAATTTTCCAGACAAGAATGCTAGAGGGGATTGTCATTTTCTACTCTAGGGGATCTTCCCACCCTCAGGATTGAACCCACATCTCGTTCATCTCCTGTATTGGCAGGTGGATTCTTACCATTTGGTGCCACCTGGAAAGCCCTTTTAAATTAATGTACTGTGGTAATTGATGCTTCAAGTGCAACATGCACAGTAATGAAGATTATCCTACCTACCCAGTTCCAGTGACTCCTGTACACAGTACAGAGCGTGCCCAGATCAGCAGCAGGGGTGCAAAGGTTGTGCTCCTCCACCACAGGGATGCAGAGGAGCAGCATTTCCCACCCACTTCTCTGTTACAAGGGATGACCCATCCCAGGTAGCCTGGTCTCACTGTCTCATGGGCTCCTGACCTCCACCTAGAATTCAGCCTCTCCCTTATTGATTCAGACCAACATTACTTGATGCTGGGAAAGATAGATGGCCAAAGGAGAAGGGGATGAGATGGTTAGCATAACCAACTCAATGGACATGAATTTGAGCAAACTCAGGAGATAGTGGTGGAGAGAGGAGCCTGGCATGCTGCAGTTCATGGAGTCGCAAAGAGTCGGGCATGACTTAGTGACTGAAAAACTTTTAGAGGCTGCAAAATGTGTGAAC
This sequence comes from Oreotragus oreotragus, assembly GCA_006410675.1. NCBI lineage: Eukaryota > Metazoa > Chordata > Mammalia > Artiodactyla > Bovidae > Oreotragus > Oreotragus oreotragus. The sequence goes on along the minus strand of SJYX01016352.1, from coordinate 316,302 downwards.
AGCGAAGAACATGGGCCTTGACGTGTAGCCTGACAGGCTCCTCTGTCCATGGGAGTTTTCAGGCAAGAGTACTAAAGTGGGTTGCCATTCTTTTCTCAAGATCTTCCCAGGGATTGAACCTGGGTCTCCTGTATTGCAGGAGGGTTTCTTTACCAACTGAGCTACCAGGGAATCTAAATAAATATGAGTTAGGTTCAGATTTTGTGTTAGTGGTTTAATAGCTGAATGCGCTGTGCAAGATGCTGAACTTTTCTGAATCTTTCTTCTGTAGTTCACTTCAAAAGTAGGCATAATAATGTCTAATTTATAGAAAGGTGATGATGTTTAAAAGAGAAAACTCAAGTCCTCCTAAACTTCTCAAAATATTTTCTGGTTTGTCTTCTTTTAAACAACATTATTTATAAATCAGTAATTTGGGCTTTTTATTCTTTATATACAACTCATTTCTTTGCCAAAACAACCCCCCAAAATTCAACTTCCCAGCATTTGTGTGCCTTTTATGGTTGAGTGAGGCTTCAAAATTTAATCCATGTAACTCTCAAATGTTCATTCTACAAATATAACTTACATGCACCACTGTTTTATTTTATGTTCAACCTAAGACAGATGTTTAAAAAAAGAACCAAGCAAAGGTATTACTACCACTTAGCAAATGTTTCCCTATCTAGCCTCCTTTGATCTGAAATGGTAGTGCTTAGAAACAGTTTTCTTCATTTATAATATTGTCCTCAGATCTCCGTGTATACAGATCTTTTCTTCATAGGCTGTGTGTTTTCTTAAATGAACTATCCAAAATATATGTACTAATTAAGGCTGATTTCAGGATGCTAATTAGAATTAGACTTGGATGCTTATGTAAACAGGAAGTAGGCTTGAAATAGACCTGTCCTGAATTACCCAGCCACTTACTAAATGTTTTATTGGAACCTGTGTTTGTCTTCAGCTAATGGATGAGGGACCAGTATCTAGCTTGGAGTGAATTGCATGCTGTTATCAGGTTTTTTTGAATGTAAATAAGCTGTGTGAAAAATAATTACAGTGTGATTCAAGGCTTAACACTGCCTTGAATATACTCCATTGTTTTAAAAATAAGAAAGAAAAAAAAAAGACAAAGAAAAAATCTGAATTGCTGTAGCTTATCAATGGTTGAAACTCTGTGGCATTCAGTTATTATGTTAGCCTCAGAGACAGACGATAAACCAGTAGAATTCATTCCTGCAACCAGATCCTCAATCCCAGACTCTCTTGCTCTAGGGATTTATGGCATATGAAGGTTGTATTTATTTAATTATCAAACAGCTGGATGAAATGAACAACTCAGAAATATCCAAGTATCAAAACATTGTGTTGATGAAATATCCAGATGACAGGCCAAATTATTTGATGTTCATTAATGGGTTTAAATATTTTGTTGAAACTGAAGCAGTGTGCTGGAAGATGAGGTGCACACTGAATGTGGGATTATAGGGCCTTTACTTAAAATTCCTTTGGAGTTCATGCTTATCCTATGCAAATTTTCTTCCATGAAATATACTCCATGACCTGAATAAAATTAAAAACAAGAGTCAGTCTTTATAGATGTCCATCAGCAGATGAATGGTTAAGAAAGCTGTGGTACATATACACAATGGAGTATTGCTCAGCCATTAAAAAGAACACACTGAATCAGTTCTAATGAGGTGGGTGAAACTGGAGCCGATTATACAGAGTGAAGTAAGTCAGAAAGAAAAATACCAATACAGTATACTAACACATATATATGGAATTTAGAAAGATGGTAACGATAACCCTGTATGCGAGACAGCAAAAGAGACACAGATGTATAGAACAGACTTTTGGACCCTGTGGGACAGGGAGAGGGTGGGATGATTTGGGAGAATGGCACTGAAACATGTATAATACCATGTAAGAAACGAATCGCCAGTCTAGGTGTGATGCAGGATGCAGGATGCTTGGGGCTGGTGCACTGGGATGACCCAGAGAGATGGTATGGGGAGGGAGGTGGGAGGGTGTATAGAACAGACTTTTGGACCCTGTGGGACAGGGAGAGGGTGGGATGATTTGGGAGAATGGCACTGAAACATGTATAATACCATGTAAGAAACGAATCGCCAGTCTAGGTGTGATGCAGGATGCAGGATGCTTGGGGCTGGTGCACTGGGATGACCCAGAGAGATGGTATGGGGAGGGAGGTGGGAGGGGGGTTCAGAATTGGGAACTCATGTACACCTGTGGCGGATTCATGTTGACATACGGCAAAACCAATACAATATTGTAAAGTAAAATAAAATAAAAAATTTTTAGAAAGAGTCAGTCTTTAAAATACATTATCTTTTGAAAAGAAAATTTTAACTATTAGGAAGAAAGAGAACATACTAAAAAATGTATTGAAACTTCAGATGAAAATAGGAACATCTGTCTGAAATGAGGATCACAGTGGCCAAGGGCTATACACAAACATAAACCAGAGTTGTAAAATATCTATTTAGCAGTAGTCAAAAATGTGAACAGATACTATCCTTTTAATATTTTTTGTTTGCTACACATGCCATTATTTCTTCCCCAAATATTATTGCTCCTTCAGAGAAAACAAGCAAACAGAACCAAATCATGGAAGAGCTTTATTTCTTTCATGTTAAAACAATTTTTTCACCTATTACAGAAGAAGACATGTAATAAAGGGCTATTTTTAAGAACTCTAAGACAATATGATGTTTTATGAATGTACAGAAATAGCTTATACTTGAATTTAAAATTCCAGGAGTGGCGCAGTAAACATGCTGCTTCTCTTGCAGTTGCCAAGGCAGCCTTAATATCACTTGATGTGAAGATGGATTGTGGGGAGCAGCCTTTCAGTCATGGTTTTCTTCACACCCCAGAGTCTGTGATTTTAGTTGAATGGTCAGGTTGGAATGGCAAAGAAATAAGAACGGCTACCTAGGTACTGTGTATGCGGTTGACTGGAGGAAGAGAATCTTAATCTGTTCCCACATATTAACCTCCAACCCAGCTTCAGCATTCCTTGGCCCAGAACTGTTGGTCTCCCCAGTCCTGTAAGTTTGCCTCTCTGGTCTCCTAATATTGCTTTACCTCTGACCCCATACTGTGTCTGCTGCTGAGACCAGTGGCCAAGTGAAACAGGGTCACCTCTATTTAGAACAGCTGCCACCACACTGATTAGGGAACTAAGAACTCAAGAAGGGCCATTGTGACAGACTTGGAGTAAATCAGAGTAAACAGTGGACTAAATTGGATGTGCCAGATATGTAGGGATTCTTAGGTTATTTGTGTCTTGTGGAAATGCCAGCAGCTGAACACAGCAACGTGTTTTTTTAAAAAGCCACAAGGATTCCCTTTGTGAAGAAAATACAATCAAGTATATCTACATATAAGAAGTGATGGTTTGGTACTTTCCTGGTGGTCCAGTGGTTGGGACTCTGCGCTTCCATTGGGTGAAGGGGTGCTGGTTTGATCCTTGGTCAGGGAAGTTTTGCATAGCATGAGGTGTGGCCAAAGAAAAACAAAAAGAATGGTTCCAAGTTCCCACTTTTGTAGAGAACACTGAAGGGGAAGATCAAAAAATGCCATTTGCAAACAATTAGGGGGTAAGACATTTTAAACCAATGAGCACAGAACACCCAATGGAGTACTCTGTGTGATCCTGGAGAAGTCATATCTCAGGCTCCTCATCTGTTAAATTTCAAGAAGTTTGGACAAGATAACTGTTGCTCTATCTCCTTACGCTAACAGTCTTTGGTTTGGCGGTGCCCAAGATGATAAAGTGAATGAAATTTCCAACTCTTTGATTCTCTGTGTTTTCTAAATTTTATGCAAAGAACATATATTCCTTTTGTAAATTAGGAATTAAGGACTTAATTGTGTCTTTTTTTATTTAAAATATTTAAAGGCACAGAAATGCTAGAGATCACCTCCTTTAGTCATAGAAAAGTAAAAAGGTTAAGTAATTTGCCTAAATGTATACAGTTGTCAATGGTGAGTCTCGGATTCTAACCAAATTCCTTTGACCCTAAGGCTGGCGCTCTTCAGTGATACATTAAACAGAAAATCGCAATCATCTCCATCAGTTAACAAGAATAAAACCCCTCCCTTGATTCTTTCTCGTCTTCCTATCAGGATTTAAACGAAATTGAGGCTTAGCAATAAAACCAAGAATTTGAAGAACTTGGAGGTCAGGCACCTCTTTGTACAGTACACAGGTCCTGTGATAAACAAGCCCACTTTCTCCTGGCTGAGTATCCTGGCCCCCATGTGTCTCTCCTGTTAGCCAAGTGGCATGTGACACAGTGACCCACCAGCCCCTTCTCCAACCATAAGCAAAGTGGCAAATGCTTGCAACCCTTTGCATGGTGTTTCTTTTCTATGTAATCCTGAAAACAATGTCTATCTGGATGGAACCCTCCTGTACACATATTCCATACACTGTACATAGACAGTCTGTTTCCCCTCAACTCCCCAGGTGTCAAAACCTAAAAGAGGAGCGATGATGTGAGCTATCCTGAATGCGTTGCAACCTAACCTTGCTTTACAATTTACTGTTTTAACAGTTTTGTGAGACAAACAATGACTCATAAGCTTAAGAAATAAACAACAATAAACTAGAAAAAGCAAGCTGCTGCGTGAGTCTGATGAGGACTTCCAAGGTATTCTGGACTTTCAGCTGTAACCCTTTCCGGCACACCTTCTGTTCACACCAGCAGAAGCTAAATATAGTTTTTAAGGTATCCTATAATCGCCATTTACTGGCTGAGAGTGCAAGAAATGGTTTATTGGCGAGTATCAATAAAACATCAAAGCCCCCTCTTAGAAGGCAGTGGCATTTCCCGCCTGTTTGATGCACATGAAATCACTGACCCTAATAAGACAGGGAAGGCTCATTAGGAAAAAGCAACAATTTTCAGTGTCCTTTATGAGTGAGCAGCCACCTCAGAGGAGATCAAAAGCTCCCTCAGTGGTGTCTCTACGTCTGTTTTCTTTTCATCTAACATGTTATTTGCTTAGTTGTTTGACAGCATCAAAGCTTTTGACCATTAGCGTCTTTGGTCTGCACGGGACCAAATCATTTTACTAATCCATCTAGTTTAAGATAGAAATGCTCCCGATAACCGCAGGTCACCAGTTTGAAGGAAATGAACACTTTCAGAATTTACCGTTAGCTTCTAGGGGCCAGGTTCTCTTCATCAGCTTCTTTGTTCCTGCATCTTATCAAGTCATCCATTATTTTTAAGGAAAAACACAATTTAGAATCCAGGAAAAAGAAGCATATTCTCCTTCTACCCCCCAATCTTTCAAGAGCTTTATTGAGATATAATTCACATACTATACAATTCACCTTTTAAAGTGTATAATTCAAATTGTTTTTAGTATATTCACAGAGTTTTGCAGTCTTAGAACATTTCATCACCCCGTCAAGAAACCCTGGATTGAATCACGTTGTTTACCTTAAATTTACACAATGTTATAAGTCAGTAAAGCTGGGAAACAAAGGTGAGGGGGAAAAAAGGAAAGAAACCATGTGCCTATTAGCAGTGCCTCTACCTTTTCCCCACAAACCTTTCTACCTCCATCCCCCCATGACCAGGCAACTATTCCTCTCCTTTTAGCTTCTATGAATTTGCCTATTCCAAGTATTTCATCTAGTAGAATTATACAAAATATGATCCTTTACAACTGGCTTTGATAAATTAAAGTCCTGTAGCATGTGTCAATACGTTCTTATTACCAAACAATATCCCATTGTATGTATATACCACATTTTATTTATCCATTTATCAGTAGACAGACATTTGGGTTGTTTCTGCTTTGGGCTATCATAAATAATACTACTGTTAACATTCTTATACAAGTTGTGGTGTGTACATATATTTTCATTTCTCTTGTGTATATACCTAGGAGTGGAATGCTGGATCATATTGTAACTCTATGTTTAACCTCTTGAGGATGTGCCAGGCTGTTTTCCAAAGCTGCAGCAGCATTTACATTCTCATCAGGTGAGAGTTCCAAGCCCTCCACATCCTCACCAACACATATTACTGTCTCTCTTTTTGATTAGAGCCATCCTAGCAGGTACGACATGGTATCTTTTTGTGGTTTTGATGTACATTTCCCATTCTGTATTCATGGATAGTACTGCTTATCCTGTTTTTATGCTAATTGACTATATTGGTATGCCCTCCCTGAAGAAATGTCCATCCAGATCCTTTGCCTATTTTTTAACCAAGTTGTGTTTTTATTACTGAGGACATGCAGAGAGGCAGGTTCAACGCCTGGATCGGGAAGATTCCCTGGAGGAGGGCATGGCAACCCACTCCAGGATTCTTGCCTGGAGAATCCCATGGACAGAGGAGCCNCTGAAGAAATGTCCATCCAGATCCTTTGCCTATTTTTTAACCAAGTTGTGTTTTTATTACTGAGGACATGCAGAGAGGCAGGTTCAACGCCTGGATCGGGAAGATTCCCTGGAGGAGGGCATGGCAACCCACTCCAGGATTCTTGCCTGGAGAATCCCATGGACAGAGGAGCCTGGTGAGCTAGAGTTCATGGGGTTTCTAAGAGTTGTACACAACTGATGTGACTTAGCACACACACATGCATGAGTGCTTCATGTATTCTAGACATGAATCCTCGAATATGTAATTTGCAAGTGTTTTCTCTTTTTAATTTTATTTAGATGTTCTGCAGTAATTGTGTGTTTCCTGTTTATATGAACAGGAAATTCCTTCAAAAGGAATCATGAGTCACAATAGAGGAAGTAAAATATGTTTCAGAATGCTCTTTTGACAGATAGACAGATTGAAAGAGAAGAAGCTCTACTCATAATATTAGAACAAGAACTTAGTAAGTCGTTACCATAGCCCATTCGGTTTTGTTGCAACAACTTATTCATGTCTGTATATAGATTTTGAGTCCACAAATTACCCTGATAAACATACTCTCTTGTAACTTTCCTAACAGCTCTTCAAAATATTACATTTATCCCGTTTACTAATGGAAAAAATGAAGGGGTGGGAACAGAGTAGAGATATTCTGTAAAGTACTGTCTCACACTTAAGATTAAGTCCACTATATAAATGCCCCAATATGCAGGTCAAAGTATTTTGTATTTCTAAAGCCATCACACTAGTTGTATGAAATGATTTTCTTTAATACTTTACCTCTTTGTATGTGATGCCTTAATATAAGATGGGAAGTAAAACAGTAGCCAGTATCACAGTAAATTAGCCATGGAATGACTAAAGATATCAGATATCTCAAAAACTTAATTTATCTTTTATCATGTCTTAAAATGCATATATCGGTCCCTCTGAGAGTGTGCATTGAATTAAAGGACTCATTATGACCATAGAGCATGTGTCTTGGGTTTTTATCTAATAGTAATGCATAAACTTGAGAAAATAGTACATATACTCTATTCTGCCATTAACTTAAAGCGTGAAACCAGACAAAGCATTTCTGGTTAAGTGCAGTATGTGTGTGTTCACTATCACGTAAGCAGCACTAATTTCTCTATGAAAAAGTGAAAGTGTTAGTCACTCAGTTTTGTCTAACTCTTTGTGACGCTATGGATTGTAGCCCACCAGGCTCCTCTGTCAGTGGGATTTCCCAGGCAAGAATACTGGGAGTGGGTAGCCATTCCCTTCTCCAGGGGATCTTCCTGGCCCAGGGACTGAACACGAGTCTCCTGCATTGCAGGCAGATTCTTTACTATCTGAGCCACCTCAGTATCTTTACCAAAATATGAGAGTATATGTGAAATAATTGTATTCTAATTTCCTAGGGAAAAACTCAAAATGTAAATCAAAAGTAGCATTCATCAAGAGTGTTACATTCAAGTCAATTAAGCAATTTTGGGGAAAAAATAATTTTCCAACTGCAGAAAAAAAGGAAATCTCTGTTGTTTTTGTTCCCCCCAAAATGGACCCATGCACATGGGCATCACCCCTTCTATGTGTTGCATATGCAGTTTAGTGTTCTCATTAGCTCTCTTCTAACCAGTGGTGAGTTCAGAAATACCTGTTCCGTGGGAAGGAAGTGAATGATCTGTTTGCCTCTTTGGTTGTAGGTGCCAGCCAGGCTGTTCACATTCCTTCCTGAACTCTGTTGGACCAATCTCTTTACTTCCCCTGTTTGGGAAGTCTTCAGATGTAGATGTGATGATTACATTGGTTGGAGTGCCTGGAGAATGAAGCCTTTGAAAGCATCCTGGGGCTGCCTCAACAGTCCAGGGGAAACATGCTCTCAGTCAAGAGCCACTTTAAAAAAGAAGTATGGTTTTCTTCTCGGCAGAACTCCCACCTTTATATAAGAATATCAGCTTTCTATTTAAAATCACACAGGGGTATAGAAGAAACAAGCATTTCCTGTGAAACAGACTTTAATTAGTTGAGATTAAGTGGCTGAGCTCTCCAAGAATTCTTCAGATTGGCGTTTCGTTTCCTGGTACAGATAAGAAAAGTCTACTGAAACCCTCACAAAGAAATAAATGACTGAGCCCCTAATCCAGGAGCCCATCTTCCATTATTACCTAGAAAATTCCTAGAGAAGCTTCTGTTTTTTGGGTTTGTCTTTGATGGTTAACTTACCCAATGCATTTTATTATTTGCTGGGTGAGAAAGTTGGCCTTTGGCTCTCGGGTGAGCAGCTGCAGTCGACATCCCTGGAAGAGAGAGAATCTGTAAACGCTCAAGCCTGTGTATTACCACCCTATCTCACCCTTACTGTGCACATGGCCCTGTGCTAATATGGGGCAAGGAAATGTCATTTAAGAGGAAGTAGCTCCTTAAGGAAGGAAGTGGGCAGTGCAGGAAAAACAAACCAGAACCTTCTCAGAATAGAATTCACCTTTGACCACCACTTGACGCTCCCCACCCCATGTCCGAGTCCTGCCGGACAGGGATACACATGTCAAAACCTGTCCAAGTCTGCCCTGCCCATAAACAATCATCAGTGTTCTAAAATCAACTTCATTGGCGTTTGGAGCTCTCAGATACTACGTAGGCTGTCACGTCCTTAATAAACAGATGAGTCGACACCATTTGTTCACACTTTGCAAAGAATTTTACATTCCTCCAACAGCAGCCAAGAAGCAAAAAACATTAATGAGATTCAATGGCCCCTTAGTTCATGAAGAAGCTCTTCTGACCAGCAAAGCAGCCATCTGCTCATTGGCAATGAGATCCTCTAGAAAATAGGCTCTGGTTTCATGTACATGTCTCAGAAAACAAGTAGCTAGTCACTGTTTTTAAAGAAGATTCACTGTTTTCGTAAAAGCTTTTTGGTTGTTTTACAGAGAAAATATGTTTAATTTATTTTATTCTGAAGCCCAGAAAGTCCACGATCAAGGTGCCAGGAGATTCAGTCTCTGCAGGGAGTTCACTTTTCTTTTCTTTTCTTTTCTTTTCAAGCTCTCATCAGAATCAGCCTGAACAGTCCGTTTATGACAACGGCCTTTTTCCTTAGGCTTTTTCTAGCATGCACCTGAAAACTCCAGCTTCTCCTGTAGCCCAGCTCTGGTCACCTCATTCCCAGTACACAAACCTTCAGAAGTTCCTCCACTGCTTTTGAAATAGAGTTCAAACACTTCGCTTGGCACTGAATGTCTCCATAACCTTGACCACTGCTTCTCCAGGTTTCCTCTCTTTTCATATACTCTGCATTCCTTCACCTTGGCATGAACATATATCATGAACAGGCATCATTTTTTTCTTCTAATTTTTCCAGTGTTGAAGCCAGGGAATGGCTGAATTGCCCACTAACTCTTAAAGACTTCTACTTACAAATGTTCATTTAGCCAAAGCAAACTATATAGATACATATATCTTCAAGGAGGTAGTGAAAGACAAGCATGACATAAACCCAATAAAAGGAAAATTGAAGTACTGGTAAGCATTCCTAGGGACCACCACACTCTAAAACCATCGTATGCTAAACAGAAACAGACGTAAAATACTAAGTCACTGATAATCAAAAAGATCCCAATTGTTTGTAATCAAAAAGAAAAAGTTTTGTTGTCAGATATTTTATATGCCCTCAGAGCCTATAGTTATTCCAAAAATTCAATAATCTGGTCATGGCAATTCAGGGTAAAATAAATGCAAAAGGAAACAGCTTCTTAAACATACTGTCTGTACATTTTCCTTTCTTATTAGAGTTAGTTTCAGACATTCCTCACATTTTTAGGAAATCGTTTGATTTGTTTCTATTTTACTATGTAATTTAAAACCCTCTACCTTTTACTGAAATGTATTAACCACTGAAAAATTAAAAGCAATATAAAAGTAGAAACAGTTGAAGCCAGTTTTAAAGACTTAAAGACTAAAATAAAATTTTCAAATTATAATGCTCTACTTTCATATATATATATGTATGTATTCCTACCAGTCCAATAAAATGGAGTGCTTGTTATTTATTGGAATTTGACATTCCAGTGGTGTTAGCCAACCAAGTAATTCTTTTTTCAAGTTTCCTGATCAAAAATGTGTACAAAGAAATGTTGCTATACCAATTAATATTGGTGGTTTGGTTTGCAACATCAAGTTAAAGTTAGTTTTATGTATTCTCTTTTTGCCTTATTTAATATCCTTGGTGGTCAGCTTTTTCTTTTAGACTTTCTAATTCTTGTTGCATTGAAGAAAAATATCAAAGGAATGATCAAAAATAGACATAACACAAAAAGTAAGCTTCAGAGACATAAATAGATTATAATGTTAGTTTAAATGAGCATTTATTGTTCTTTAAACAAAGCACAACTGTCTTAGGTGCAAAGATGCCCCACAAGATATTAGACATCAACTAAGAGACTTGTAGGGGGAGGGGAAGGTGCAGTTCTTGTCTGATGAGCTAAGGAAACAGTTTTTATTGAGTGCCTACTATGTGTACTTCTCTGTACTAAGTGATTTAAATATAGTCTGTCACATTAGCCTTTAACAAACCTATAATGTTACTCTCCCTTCTCTGCAAATGAAAGCATCAAGGCACAAATATTTAGGAAGATTGCAAAAGGTCACACAACTAGTAACTGGCAGAATTAAGATTTCAACCAGGTTTGTTCAATTCCAAATCCTAAACTCTTCTCATCATGGTGGAGAAGGGAGGCATAGTTCCTAGAAAGCAGAAAGGTGTGGAAGAACAGTATCCCGGAAAAACAATCAGCAGAGGCAGGAGGAAAGCTGTGCTAGGAGACAGAGTTCTGGAATCACCAGGGGGTCCCTGGGGTTTAGAAACTCTTTTGAATTTTAGCAAGTAGAATTTGGGGAAATTCTGGTGAAGGAAGAATCAGAAGGTAAAGTCCAAGGGGAAATTTTTAATAATTAGTCTCTTATTTTACTATGTTTCTAGACATGTTTCTAGCCTATGTAAAACATTATCAATATACTCAACAAAAGAAGTGTTGAGAAGTAAATGGCAACCCACTCTAGTATTCTTGCCTGGAAAATCTCATGGACAGAGGAGCCTGGTTAGGCTACAGTCCATGGGGTCGCAAAGAGTCGGACACGACTGAGCGACTTCACTCACTCACTCATACTCNATACTCAACAAAAGAAGTGTTGAGAAGTAAATGGCAACCCACTCTAGTATTCTTGCCTGGAAAATCTCATGGACAGAGGAGCCTGGTTAGGCTACAGTCCATGGGGTCGCAAAGAGTCGGACACGACTGAGCGACTTCACTCACTCACTCATACTCAACAAAATGCTGATATGGAATGTAAATTTCCTTTCTCAAACACTTTTAGTACAATGGCTTAAAGTCCAACATAGGATAATCTACACTATCTGCCTTTTAAAATTTTCTTACCATAATCTGAAGAGTTTGAAGATATAGGGCTTCCTCTATCCTCCTCTCATCTACAATAGCAAGGGAGAGTGATTAAATCAAAAATAAGTGTTTGAGGATGGCTCTAAGTTTCCTGATGTAATATGTCTGTGATATCTTCCATTGCACAGTACTGTGAATGCCAGAGATTGCCAAAATATTAATTGATGAAAATAATCAAAAGGCCTTCTTAGACTTCAGAATTTCAACCTTCTTTGTTGTCTCTTAAAAGAAGAACTAAGACTAACTTCTCCTTGGCAATGCTTTCCTTGGCATTAAGAAATGGAAGCCTTCGTGTGGGATGGGTCCCTGGGGAAGGATTCTGGTTGCCAGCCAGCGTTGGAGGCCTCTCTCCAGCCTAGATGTCTGTATTTGGGTGTGCTGCCAGCAGCAATCATCAAGGTCAGTGGTGTCTAACATCTCCCCGGGAGAGAACAAGGTGGCGACACGACAGCGTTTGTTTAGTTTGTAGGGAAAACTCGTGAAAGGTGACAACCTTAGTTCAGGGCTGAGAAAACCCAATGAGTTTAAAGTGGCTAAGAATTGAAGACTTGAAAGATAGTCCCTTCACCTCCTTGTGCACAGGAGTCGCCTCCAGTCCTGCCTTGGCCCGAGTCTGCACCATTAGGTTCGAGATCCCGTCACCTCACACCTTCTTATTGGGGCTACCTCTCATCACTCAGCCCACAGCCCTTCTTGCCGACATTCCAGGCTGTGACTGCATGGCTGTCACTACACTTCCCCTGCAGGACACACAGTCACGCCTCCTGAGTTGGTTGATCTCCATGTGAACGGTTAACAGTCCTTATGTGAAACTGTATATTTTTTTTGAGGGGGGACACTTTAATGCAATAGTAAATCAAAAGCCGTATTTAGTCCCTAAAGCAGTGATGTATGGAACCCTCTGATGTAGAAAAAATAAATATGCAATGTGTGTCTACGCCTCTCTCCTTCACAGGAACGCAGTATTTATAAAACAAATGTTATAAAAATTGATGAACTGTGAGTGAGCCGAAGGGTATTTGCTCCTTTTCTTAAGGGTAAGAAGACAATAATATCTGATTACAAAATCCAAGGAACATAGCATCCTACTTGATGTGCTCACTTATTGATAGTTGTATTTAACAATCTGGAAGCATTAGATCTCTGAGGAAATTGTATTTTGTGCTTTAAAGCAATTCTTGCTTAGATCAAAATTATAGAATATGATTGTATAGTTATATTCTATAGTGGAATGTAACTCTATTATACAATGTAATTATAGTAAAATATAAAAGGACTGACCTTAGCATTTCTATATGAACCCCACTTGTCCCGCCAGCCATTCCTCCATCTTTATTTTGGTCACCCTTATCTTTCTTTGCTGAAAAGTTTAAATTTTGTATCTCCTTTGTGCTCAGAAACCTACCTTGTTCAAAAGAGCCCTCACTGACATCCCTACTACTGAACCATTACCAGCCATTCAGTTTTCTTTATTGTAGCAAAATATGCGAAACACAAACTTCACCATTTTAAGGATCAGACTGGAGCTGCAAGGACCCAGGGGATCACCTAATGCAAGAAGCCAGCCATCCAAGCCTCTCTTTGTCAAAGGTCTCTCTGAGGATACCACAGAAGAGACATTAAAGGAGTTGTTTGATGGCTCTATTCGAGCAAGGATAGTCACTGACTGGGAGACTGGATCCTCCAAAGGGTTTGGTTTTGTAGACTTTAACAGCGAGGAAGATACCAAAGCTGCCAAGGAGGCCATGGAAGATGGTGAAATCGATGGAAACAAAGTCACTTTGGACTGGGCCATAAGAAACTCTTCAGGAAGTATTTGAGAAGGCAACTCATATCAAGGTGCCCCAGCACCAAAATGGCAAATCTAAAGGGTATGCATTTATAGAATTTGCTTCATTTGAAGATGCTAAAGAAGCTTTAAATTCATGTAATAAAAGGGAAATTGAGGGCAGAGCCATCAGACTGAAGTTGCAAAGACCCAGGGGATCACCTAATGCAAGAAGCCAGCCATCCAAGACTCTCTTTGTCAAAGGTCTCTCTGAGGATACCACAGAAGAGACATTAAAGGAGTCATTTGATGGCTCTATTCGAGCAAGGATAGTCACTGACCGGGAGACTGGATCCTCCAAAGGGTTTGGTTTTGTAGACTTTAACAGCAAGGAAGATGCCAAAGCTGCCAAGGAGGCCATGGCAGATGGTGAAATCGATGGAAACAAAGTCACTTTGGACTGGGCCAAACCTAAGGATGAAGGTGGCTTTGGTGGTCGAAGAGGAGGCAGAGGTGGCTTTGGAGGCCGAGATGGTGGCAGAGGTAGCCGAGGTGGCTTTGGTGGCAGAGGCCAGGGAGGCTTTGGAGGGCGAGGAGGCTTCCAAGGAGGCAGAGGAGGAGGAGGAGACCACAAGCCACAAGGAAAGAAGACGAAGTTTGAATAGTTTCTTCTATCCCTGTCTCTCCCTCTTCCATTTGAAAGAAAGGACTCTGGGGTTTTTACTCTGTTACCTGATCAATGACAGAGCCTTCTGAGGACATTCCAAGACAGTATACAGCCCTGTGGTCTACTTGGAAATCCGTATAGATAACGTTTCAAGGGAGATAATCCTGTTGGTGTTAACTGGATATTCGTATAAACTTTTTAAAGAGATGAGTGATAGAGCTAACCCTTATCTGTAAGTTTTGAATTTATATTATTTCTTCCCATGTACAAAACAATTTTTTTCCTACAGAGTTGTTTGTGTGTGTGTGTGTGTGTGTGTGTTGGGGGGTGTAAAGGAAAGCAGAATGTTTTATCACGATTTTTGCTTCAGCAATTTTGGGACAGATTAAAAGTCCTAGAACTATGGGGAAAAAAAAAGAAAGATGATGCTGTTAAAGTGCTGCACTCAACATGCCAGCAAATTTGGAAAACTCAGCAGTGGCCACAGGACTGGAAAAGGTCAGTTTTCATTCCAATCCCAAAGAAAGGCAATGCCAAAGAATGCTCAAACTACCACACAGTTGCACTCATCTCACATGCTAGTAAAGTAATGCTCAAAATTCTCCAAACCAGGCTTCAGCAGTACATGAACCATGAACTTCCAGATGTTCAAGCTGGTTTTAGAAAGGTAGGGGAACCAGAGATCAAATTGCCAACATCTGCTGGATCATGGAAAAAGCAAGAGAGCTCCAGAAAACATCTATTTCTGCTTTATTGACTATGCCAAAGCCTTCGACTGTGTGTTACAATCAACTCAATAACTGCCATTAAAATGGAAAAATCATTATTTTACTATTTTTCTGTTCTGTAGTTCTCCATATTTATACACACAGAGACTCCAATCTTTATGTGGGCAAAGTAAATAGAAAGTCAAAAAAGTTAAATTTTGTTCAGTTCAGTTCAGTTCAGTCGCTCAGTTGTGTCAGACTCTTTGCGACCCCATGAACTGCAGCATGCAAGGCCTCCCTGTCCATCACCAACTGCCAGAGTCTACTGAAACCCATGTCCATTGTGTTGGTGATGCCATCCAACCATCTCATACTCTGTTGTCCCCTTCTCCTCCTGCCCTCAATCTTCCCCAGCATGAGGGTCTTTTCAAATGAGTCAGCTCTTCGCATCAGGTGGCCAAAGAATTGGAAATTTAGTTAGAGAGTTGGAAATTTTTAGACTTCCATGGCACCTATATCTTTAGCCTTCTGTAATTTTTGAGACACAGCACCCCATGACACATGCTTATCTCATTTAATCCCCTGACACTTTCAAGACATTTGGTATTTTTCTGTTTTACCTAAGTCCCATAATAACTCTATTCACTAGGAAAGACTTTTCATTTCAGATTTTTGACTGGTTTTCATTCACTTCAGTTCAGTTCAGTTGCTCAGTCGTGTCCGACTCTTTGCGACCCCATGAGTCTCACCACACCAGGCCTCCCTGTCCATCACCATCTCCCAGAGTTCACTCAAACTCACATCCATCAAGTCAGTGATGCCATCCAGCCATCTCATCCTCTGTTGTCCCCTTTTCCTCCTGTCCCCAATCCTTCCCAGCATCAGAGTCTTTTCCAATGAGTCAACTCTTTGTATGAGGTGGCCAAAGTACTGGAGTTTCAGCTTTAGCATCATTCACTTAGGTCTTTTATTTTTGTTTTGACTTTATAATAAACTGGTTAGATCACTTTTGATTGGTATAATCCATAAATTTTATCTGAATCTGGCAAACAAGTTTAGACCATCTGTGAACTGATTAGCTTTCATGATTCTGATTTTCTCACAGCTGCCTGTGACAGGGGCATAGCTATAATTATGATTAGTACTTAGGTCTTTTATTTTTGTTTTGACTTTATAATAAACTGGTTAGATCACTTTTGATTGGTATAATCCATAAATTTTATCTGAATCTGGCAAACAAGTTTAGACCATCTGTGAACTGATTAGCTTTCATGATTCTGATTTTCTCACAGCTGCCTGTGACAGGGGCATAGCTATAATTATGATTAGCAATGAGGTTGCTGCTGCAAAGTCACTTCAGTTGTGTCAGACTCTGTGCGACCCCATAGACAGCATTCCACCTGGCTCCCTCGTCCCTGGGATTCTCCAAGCAAGAACACTGGAGTGGGTTGCCATTTCCTTCTCCAATGCATGAAAATGAAAAGTGAAAGTGAAGTCGCTCAGTCGTGTCCGACTCTTTGAGACCCCATGGACCGCAGCCTACCAGGCTCCTCTGTGCATGGGATTTTCCAGGCAAGAGTACTGGAGTGCGGTGCCATTGCCTTCTCCGAGCAATGAGGTTAAGGTAGAGAATTATTACAGAAATCTCAGGCAGTATGAGGATGTCTGATAAAGCTATTCCCTGCAGGAGCCTGAATATATAACAGGTTAGGCAATGCAGTGATGAATGAATAGGATATATACATATGTAATTTAAAAAATATTAAAATGGCAACACCTTTAAAGCCTACATCCACACTACTAAGATGCTCACACCGTGAGAGAGATTATATTTTCACAGAGCAATACCTCTGGTTAGTGTAACTTCTAAAAAAGCTGTTTCTGAAATCAATTTTAAACTCAAGGAAATTACTACCACAGGACATTTCCTTTCCTTGCAATAAAAGTGTATAAAGTTGTCATTACTGCCTTTAGTAAAATTCCAAATTGTTAAATCTTAGCTGGTAATTGTTAAATTATCATTTCCTTAATTCCAACTGTCACTAAGTTATACAAGGTTTCTGTCTTTTAGTTTTTGAAACATGCACACAGGAAAAAAGCCAAGGTATACATTTACATAAACCAAAAGGTTTCAGTGCCTCACCTTAGGGAAACAGCAACATGTTCATAAGCATTTGACCTCTTAACAAAATCAGGAAGTGGTAATGCATGGCAGTGGTACTAGCTCTGATGGTGGGTTGCCTAGGTTCAAATTTTAGTTTCATTGTTACTGGCAATGTGACCCTCACTAATTGCAAACTCCCTCCCCTATTCTCAGTTTTCCACTCGGTAAAATGGACATAGTAATTACTTAGTGGGATTGTTGGAAATAAATAAGATAAACACTTACAATGGACTTAGATACTCTTTTGTTACAATTGGCTCGAGCCCATTGTTAAAATGCTTTATAGAACAAAATGCTTTCCAAACAAGTACCACTGGTCTGCTTATCGGTGCATTATTTAATGCAGAAAAATTCTAGTAAGACAAAATAATTTAGGCAGACAGTATAAATAACACACTTATGAAATAAATATATCTGTAACCTTAATTGAAAATGCAGTATTTTACTGAAAACTTATTTTCTTTTGGGATGAAAACATTTGACATTCTCACCTTTAAAATGAGAAGTAAGTGTTGTTTTGGTTGCAGAGAGGGAGCAGACAGAATTAAGAAACAAAGTTGAGCTCTAAATTCAAAAGAAGAGAAGGAAAGTAGAAAACTAATACTCAGAGTAGGGGCAAGTGAGGAAGGGTGATAAAGTATGAAGCCAAATTATAAGAGAATAATAATATGAATTTTTAAAAATCACTAAGAGGAAAATCTAGTTTTGAGTTTTACCTCAATCCCTTAAAAACCCATCTCCAGAGTATTTAGACGGTGGGAATTGCAAGTTTTGTGAGTACAGCCAAATCTAGTTAATATTAATTCTATTTAAACTTCCATGACTGAACAAAGTCATTTTCTAACACATGATATAAATGTGTCTGGTTTATACTAATTGGCAGAGAATTATTTTCCTTGTATATATGTGTTCTGAAAGCACTTAGGTTAAATAATATATATTGTACAAACAAGAGTTCTTTTAAAAAGTCAAATGTTTAAATAAAAAGTGCATACACTTATATAGCTTTACATTTGAAGATACCCTCAATGGCAAAGCAATGTCATGGGTATAGGCAGGAGTCATGATTTCAATTTGTAGCATTGAACCAACCATGGGAAAATGCCTCCAGTTGGTTGATTTCATTTTCAAGTTGTGGAAAATCAGACTACTTATAAGAAACTACTATTTAAAGTTTTAAAAATCCCACTGTGAATAAATAGGTGTTGATGTTACCTCTTGATAGCATTATGTGTAATATTGTGCTATAAAAATTCTCAAATGTATGGAGATTTCTAAGCAAGCAGAACAAACTGCCCCACAGAGAGTAAAGCAACAAAGCTATCCATATTCTGAAGCATTCACCTTCCCCAATTTTGACTCTTTTAGAAGTTTGATGTTCCTGAATTAAAAATTGCAAGCTTATGTTGCCAGTGGAGAAGTTTAAAGCATAAAATAAATTTATGCTACATGATCATGAAAGTACACATGTTTTAAATGTTCAAAGCAAGTATTATAAAAGTCATTTGTGGTTTGTATGGGGGCAATGGATAGCTGATAACCTTATAAATGTTTTGATTTATCACAGGTACTTTGACAGAATGAATGGTAGCCTAGGATTTTTCTTGTCATTTATTTTTGCAAGATAATAGTTGAAAATTAGCTTTCCTCAGAGAACATGTTGATTAAATATGACCATTAATGGAGACATATCACCATTTTCACCTCACCCACCATACTTTGCAACAGAATTATTTCAATTACAACTTTTAGACAGGCTTCCCAGGTGGCGCTAGTGATACAGAACCTGCCTGCCAATGCAGGAGACAAAAAAGACACGGTTTGGTCCCTGGGTCGGGAAGATCCCCTGGGGGAGGACATGGCAACCCACTCCCAATATTCTTGCCTGGAAAATTCTATAGCCTGGCCGGCTATGGTCCATAGGGTTGCAGAGTCTGACACAACTGAAGTGAATTAGCATGCATGCCACAATTTATCTGCCGCAATGTATGATTTGGGGTAATGGTTATTTCAAGTGTGAACCATATGTGTAAATTTTGCAAGTTAGTAGGTTGACCATAATTTGCCATTAGTTCAGTCAACAAGTATTTATTGAACAACTTCTATTTTTCTAGAAATTTACTGAGTTGTGGATTGTGGAAGAAAGAGTAGGGAAAAGAAAAGAAACCTATGATTTGATTTTGGTCCTAAACAGCTTTCAACCCCAAACAAATATATAAATATATATAAAACCAAGTGTGGTAGGAAGAGTTCTAAGATGGCCCCCATCAGCTATCCCTGCCGCCCCTGTGTTACTCCCATGATTATGTTACATAGCAAAAGAGATTTTGAAGATGTAAATAAGTTTACATATTTTACATCCAGTCAATATAGTCGACTGTAAATAGGGCTACTATTCAGATGGGCCTAACCTAATTACACGAATCTCTTTAAAGCAGTGAGTTTTCTCTGCATAGTAGCAGAAATCAGAGATTTAAAGCACACGTAAGTTGATGGCACTGCTGCTTGCTTCAAGATGGAAGTATCCATATGGAAAGGACCTTAGAGCAACTCCCAGTTGCTGAGAGTGACCCCCAGTTTATGCCAATCAGAAAACAGTAACTTAGTTCTACGTGCACAGGAATTGAATTATGGCAAGCACCTGAATGAGTTTGGAAAAGAACCCAGAGCTTCATGTAAGAATGCAGCCCCAACTGACACCTTGATTTTTGCCATGTAGGGTCTTCAGTAGAGAACTTTGCCTAAAAGAAGGCCAGTGTGGCTACAGAACAGTGGACAAGGAGAGAAAAAATGGATCATGCCTTCGACCATTGTAAAAGAGAGATTTTTTTAAAAGCAAAGGAGTAGCATAATGAAATTTAAACAATAATTCAATTTGCTAGTTATAGTATGGATTGGATTGGGTGATGGATGGAGAAAAAAGAAGTTAAATTACTTTGGAAACAATTGTAATGGACTAGGCAGTAGGTGAGAGTGGTTTGGGCCAGGTGACAATTATTAGAGATCTATGGAAACTGTGTGATAATAAATTTGTATTAATTGGTAAGTAGTAGAATGTCTCAAAGAAAAGTATAAATAGTAACATATTAGATACTATATTCTTGTAAGCATTTGAAGGACAGTCTTTATGGGAAAAGTGTTTGATGAGGGCCTAGAAGAATTTGAATTTGATTTTAAAAACAAGGTGAAGCCATACTAGGCCCCACTCCAGTACTCTTGCTTGGAAAATCCCATGAAAATCCCTGGTAGGCTGCCGTCCATGGGGTCGCTAAGAGTTGGACACGACTGAGCGACTTCATTTTCTTTTTTCACTTTCATGTGTTGGAGAAGGCATCTTCTCCAGCAGTCTTGCCTGGAGAATCCCAGGGACGGCAGAGCCTGGTGGGCTGCTGTCTATGGGTTCACACAGAGTTGGACACGACTGAAGTGACTGAGCATTCTAGGCCAGTAGTTCTCAAATTTGGCAGCATATTAGATTACCTGGGTGGTGCTTTAAAGATGCTAATAGCAGGGTTTCTAATTGGTTTGGATGCTACTTAGGATTGTTAAAAAGTCTCAGGTGTTTGCAGTAGACCAAGTAAAGAAAATCAGCCTCACCAATGAGAATGCTTGCATGCGTGCTTAGTTGTGTCTGACTGCGGCCCCATGGATCATAGCCCATCAGGTTCCCGGGTCTGTGGGATTCTCCAGGCAAGAATACTGGAGTGGGTTGCCATTTCCTTCTCCAGGGAATCTTTCCCACCCAGAGATCGAACCAGCGTCTCTTGCATTGGCAGGCTGATTCTTTACCACCTGGCCACATGGGAAGCCCCCACCAACGAGGATGGGTGTGATCCAATTGATTGAGGGCCTGAGGAGAAAAAGATGGAGGGAGGGGGCATTTGCTTTCTCTGAGCTAAGATGTTCGTTTCCTCCTGGCCTACTAGATCAGCACTCCTGGTTCTTGGGCTTTTGGACCCAGATTGTGAAATCAGTGCTCCAGTTCTCAGGGCTATGGATTCCGACTTTATGCTACCAGTTTTCCTGATTTTTCCAGCTTGCAGATGGCAGACCAGGGAACTTTTCAGCATCCATAACTACGTGAGTCAATTCCTATAATAAATCTTCTGTTTTATATATATCTGTATATACCTTACTTGTTCTTTTTCTCAGGAGGCACCAATGCTAGATTATAACTGCATGAAACAAGTAAGAACTTTTGTAATCCTGGGAGGAGTCTGAGCTAACGGATGAGAAGGTAAGAACATGGGAAAATATAGAGGGTGTCAACCATGTCTCTCTTCCTAACTCCAGAATTCCCAGCTCAGTTAATTTTCTGTTCCTACCATAGTATTGCTGCTGGTGAATTAAGGTTCTTTCTTCGTCGCGGAAAAGGTTAAGAAAGTAACGTGTAGTTAAGCAAGGATCCACTCTCAGAGGGAGAGTGGGCAGACAGGTGAAAAGCTGCTGCTGCCCTGGGTTTCTTTGGCAAGCCAGTTCTGAGGGGCATACTGGGAAAGGAGGAGTGAATTTTTTTTTTTTTAATCCCAGCTCCAATTTCCCCAGAGAAGGGATTTTTGACTTTATGTAGCTTAGATCAGAAGTGTCATGGCATCAGTGCTTGATGGGTACTTCGTATCTGTAAGGCTATTTTTATGACAGCAAAATGAGCAACAGGTTACAATCTGAGGCAGGAGATTCCTGCTTTTCCCCATCTTTCTCTTTCCTGCTGCTGCTAAGTCGCTTCAGTCGTGTCCGACTCTGTGCGACCCCATAGACAGCAGCCCACCAGACTCCCCCGTCCCTGGGATTCTCCAGGCAAGAACACTGGAGTGGGTTGCCATTTCCTTCTCCAGTGCATGAAAGTGAAAACTGAAGGTGAAGTTGCTCAGTCATGTCTGACTCTTAGCGACCTCATGGACTGCAGCCCACCAGACTCCTCTGTCCATGGAATTTTCCAGGCAAGAGTACTGGAGTGGGGTGCCAATTGCCTTCTGTTTGCTACCCAGACCTTTATCATCCAAGATGTGTGGTTTCCTGTCAGTCTGGAAGTTCCTGCTTTTCTTTGTCTATGGATCCCCGCTGTTTACAAGATGCGTGATTTCCTGCCATCTGGCTCCTGCCCCCCTTTCTCTGCTCCTACCTAGCTACCTGCCTGCTATAACTGTATCACAAACTTTAGGGCTTAAAACAAATTTATTATCTCACATACTGTATATGGTTGAGATGTTTTCTCTGCTAAGGGGCTCCAGAGGCTGTGTAAGAGTCAGTGGTGCTGTATTCCTTCCTGGTGGCTCTAGGGGAGAATCCTCTAGGTTCATACTGGTTGAAAAGTGAGTTCATTTTCATTCAGCTGTGGGACTAAGAGCCTCATTGCCTTGCTAGTTGTTAGCTGGCAGTTGTTCTCATCTTCTTGAGGCCTTTGATATCCCCTGGTTTTTATCCCTTTCAGCACTAACAACAGTGGAGAGAAGCCCTCTCTGTGTTGAAATATCTTTGATCCTTCTATCTCCTCTCTTCTGAGACATCTTTGTTACCAGTTATTGTAGTTTCCTTTTCTAAGTGCCCCTGTGATTCCATTGGACCCACTTGGACAATCTAGCCTAATCTTGCTATTTAAGGTCAGCTGTAATTAAGGCCTTAATTCTATCTGCATGTCCCTTCATAGCAGGTGTTTTGAGTTGTGTTTAATTCAATAGCCAGAGAAGAATCTTAGAAAATCTTAAAAATTCTGTAAAACCCAACAGCCAAAGACAGAACAGAGCTCAATGTAAAAGGAAGTATAAAATGAATGGCAGATTTAAATGCCAAAAAATGAAATTATTTATTAGTATCTGAGATTAGCTGGAGAAGCTCTAATAACTGTCAGCTATTTCATCTAGGTTTGAAAAATTAAGTCAACAAAGTTAAACAAGGTGGGCATTTTCTAAGTTTCCTTTCTGATTTTTGATCTCTTTCCAGTCTTCCTTAGAGAAATTATTTAACCTCATGGCTTCAACAATCTCTGTATGAATTTCTTTTGTAAATGCCATCTTTGTGCATGTATGTGTGAAAGAGAGAGATCCAAGTGTAGACACCTTAAAGTACAATGTTTGGGGGTTTATTATTTAAATAGCATATGGAAAATTTTATAAATTTGTTTCCTGAAGCTTGCCAGTCTAAGTCAGATTTTATAGAGATTTCATTAAGGTTAAAAAATAATAAGCACTGAATTTGGGTTACATACACATTTTGTTATAAATAAATAGCTCAATAGTCTGAAAAAAGTCAATTAAAACCACAAACATAATGGTAGTAATAATACTTTATTTGCATATTTTATGGGGATGTTTTAAAGTCCAAATGAGATTAATGTATATTGAAGCAATTTGAAAAATATAAAGGACTATTCAAATGAGAAACAGTGATTTTTACCTGCACCAACAAAAAAATTACTGGTTGAAAAAGATTTTAATTAAAATTTTTCAGTGCAGATGAGTTCAAACAAATTGAATCATTATTTTATATAAATTGCATTTTTGCAGTTGAGTGACATTTATTAATAGTTATGATAACTAGAGGAACCAGAGATCAAATTGCCAACGTCCGCTGGATCATGGAAAAAGCAAGAGAGTTCCAGAAAAACATCTATTTCTGCTTTATTGACTATGCCAAAGCCTTTGACTGTGTGGATCACAATCAACTGTGGAAAATTCTGAAAGAGATGGGAATACCAGACCACCTAACCTGCCTCTTGAGAAATCTGTATGCAGGCCAGGAAGCAACAGTTAGAACTGGACATGGAACAACAGACTGGTTCCAAATAGGAAAAGGAG